>JAASFO010000621.1:0-16425 GCA_023333815.1 Globisporangium recalcitrans
CGGTGAGAACGCCGACTGCAGCAAGGCGCCTCGCGTCGTGAGCAACAGTTGGGGCGGTGGTCGTGGCGACTTCTTCTTCAAGGGAGCTGTCGACGCCTGGGTCAAAGCCGGTATTGTGCCGGTGTTTGCTCAGGGCAACGACGGCGAGAAGGGATGCGCCACTGCTGACTCCCCAGGTGACTACCCGAACGTCATCAGTGTCGGCGCCACCACGAGCACGAATGGTCTTGCCTACTACAGTGGCAAGGGTCCAACGGTCGGCGGTCGCCGCAAGCCTGATATCGTGGCTCCAGGCTCGAGTGTTCGCTCGGCTACGAACGTCACCGACACCGCTTACGGATCCAAGTCGGGTACCTCGATGGCTACTCCTCATGTGGCCGGCGCTATCGCGTTGCTCTTGAGTGCGCAGCCTGACCTCACCATTGACGAAGTCAAGGTCGCGCTGTACACCACGACCAACCAAACCAGTCTCCGCCCGAGCGGCTACAGCTGCGGCGCCACCTCGGACAAGGCGTGGCCAAACAACCAGTATGGTCACGGTCTCCTGAACGTCTTCAACGCGTACGAAGGCTTCCGCCCAGCCCCATAAGTGTACAGTAGATGCAGCCTTGATGTGGTCAAGTGGACAGCCTACTCTGATATGCAACCACAATGTAGCTTCTCGCTTACAAGCGATTCGATTGTGTCGGAGAGAACGGAGCACACACCTCCATTGAACTCATCAGCACTAGATGTATTCCAAACTGCCTGTCTTTCTCTATACAAGACACACCTCTTTCGTTTGAGAAATATAAGCTTGCAGTCGTGCCTGTGAACTTGAAAGCCCACTCTTGGCTGTGAATCGCTACTCAAAGTCTCCTTACACTACTCGAGCGATTTTGGTGAGTGAGTGTTCCTCAAAGACCACTCTTGCCTCCGACTCGGTATTTAAAATCACCCTACAATATTCTAGTGAGTTCAGAAGCAAGCATCTCCCATTCCCCATCCAACATTAAATCAGACCCGAACCGCTGTAACCGCTCCGATTGGTCGGAAATAGCTCAGCTTTCCCATTTGATCCAATCGCGCATCCGAGAATCGTTTCTGTACAACCATCAGGTTTCTGGCTGACTTTCTTGCTTGCCCACATCTGCAACCTCCTCTCCTCCATTTCCCATTTCTGCATCTCTTCTACACCCACGCAGATAGACCAAGAAGCCAAGAAGCAGCATCCTATTCGACAGATCGTCATGGGCATCTCGCTAGCGAACGCGCTGCTGCTGCTGGTGAACGCGGGCTTCCTGGTGGCAGGCGCGCTGCTCATCAGCTTCGCGGCGAACCTCAAGTCCACGGGCTGGACGGACGCGCTCGAAGGGACGGACTACGAGTCCACGGCGGCGCTGGCGATCACGGCTGTGCGCGCGCTCGGCATCGTGTCGATCGTGCTGGCGCTCATCGGCGCGGTGGGAGCCATCACGCGCAACCGCATCCTGCTGCTGCTCTACATGATCGTCATGGTCATCATGACGCTCGTGTTCGGTGTGATCGGCGGCACGGCGTTCTCGTTCAAGGGGAAGATCAACGACTGGAAGGAAGCCACGTTCCCAGCGGCGGACGACGAGACGACCTTCGCCGAGACGTTCAACGAGGCGTACTGCTACGCGCAAGGCGCGTACTTCTGCAACAACGCGACTGCGCACGAGGCGATCAAGATCTTCCTGCCGGACGTGTCGGTCGCCGTCGTCGCGCTGCTGCCGGAAGTGCAGGGCATCAACTCGCTCTGCGATCAGTACAAGAGCCTGGTCTCCGGGATGGAGTCGGTGTGCACGGCGTGTGCGCAGGCCAAGAAGTACGCCCAGTACGACAAGATCCTCACGTGGGCGAACGACAAGTGCCCGCGCACGGACATGACGAGCACGTGGTGCGGCGCGTTCCTCGCCACGGGCAAAGCCGGCGCCGTTTACACGAACTCGCCCTACTCGCAATGCCGCGAGATCTTCCTCGGCATCGCGGTCGACTGGGCGAGCAACCTCGCGATCATGGGGATGCTGGCTGCGGTCTGCGCCGCCTTCCTCATCGTGCTCTCGTGCTCGTCGCGCCGCTCCAAGCATACCGGCGAGAAGAGTGACTTTGGCGGCGCCAAAGCGTAAGCAACCATCAGGCTGCTTTGGTGCTCTTAGTGTCGGAGTCGATGGTTCATCATCGCCCATGTGTCGCTCAATTCATTTGCTTTTCCTTTAGTGTCTGTAGCTCATTTCAATAGCACACGCGGATTGAAATTCTCGCATTTGTCCAATATCTCATGTGCACTGCATGGATTTGTTGCTAGTGCTAGTAGTTGATAGAGAGCTGTTGCATGTTCGTCCTGACATTACCACGAGGCGCATGTTGCGAAAGGTCGTGGGGTTGTGAATTGTATCCAACAGCTGCAAGACGCTGCGTGGGCATACAGACAGACACCTCCACCACTATCACAGGCAGATATTGGATCCGAAGGACTGTTGCCACCATGCAGCGCGTGGCGTCCGTGAAGAGCGTGCTCCAGGAGAAGAGGGACGTCGACGACGGTACAGTCTGGCATTCTCTCTATTTGCTTCATAACTGTATGCCCACATACATCCAGTCTCATCTCTCTCTCTGTGACTCTATAATATGCAGACGACTCCCGCAGCCCCGAGTGCGTGGAGCGTGTGTGGACGGACGAGCAGGACGGCGCGTGGGCGGAGGGGAAAGCGCCAGTGCACCTGCTCACGGCGCTGCTGAGCCACGTGCAGGACGGCGACGTGGCGCAAGCCGAGCTGACTGCGCGCGCCAGTACGTTTCCCAATTGGGACGTTGCCCTGTGTCGACTGTATCTCGTGCAGGATTTGTTGAGCGCCATGCAGCAGCGCGAGCTAATGGGTACAGTTCACTCTTCTCACCAAGTGCCTCTGCTCAACATGTCCAATGTGGCATTCAATCGTGTGTTCAATGAGGACTCACGTGACGAACTGTCTGTCTGCTGTCGCTTGGTGCCATAATGCAGAAACCGAACTGGAGTCTGAAAGCGAAGAAGAGAGTGATAGTGAGGATGGCGATGATCAAGAAGAAGGCGACGATGAAGCGGCCTCTCCACAGGACTGCGAAGAGAAGAGCAACGAGGAAAAGTAAAGCAAGCCAACAATGATGATGGTGTTTGTTATACAGTGACTACTGTATTAGTCAGCTATCTGATGATACAAATCCGAGAACGAGAGGGTTGCTGCTAGCCTGTGCACGAGAAGGCTAACTGAAGAGTTCCTCTTCCAATTGTTTCCTGCTCAGAATACTTGCCCGAGTCCAGCTGCTATTGCCTCACTGCTCCTGCTGTCTCTGCTGCTGATGCTGCTCCATCACCTGGAGCGTGAAGACCGCGACGCCGACGAGCCCCACGGTCGCATGGAACCACCAGCGCTCCCACCAGCCAACCAGGCTGTTCTGGTAGCGGAGCTGCTCTTCTTCCGCCTGGCGTCTGCGCTCTTCGACTTCTCGCTTCTCTCTCTCCTCCGTCTCCTTTGCGATCCGCAGCTGGTCCTTGATCACGTACATTTCCTTCCACATCTCGGCGCAGGGCAAACTGTCGATCTCCTTGATGATCTCGTGCGCCTTCGCCATGTTCTTCTGCTTCATCTGCAGCACGCAGAGACCGATGAGCGCGCCGCAGAGCTGCTCGCTGTTGTCGCCGTCGCTCTCTGCACTCTCGCCGCTCTTGCAGTGCTGGCGCGCCAGCACGACGCTTTCTTCCAGGAGCTCCTGCGCCTTTGCGACGTCGCCCTGTTTCGCAGCTCCGTGCGCAAACTTGGACAGCAGACCGCTTAGCACAAGACAACTCGACGGGTCCTTGTTCTTGTCATTGCGCAAGCACACCAGCGCTTCGTCCAGGTACTGCTGCAACTCATCACTGACGTCCGCTTGACCTTCCTCAAAGATCTCCGCGAGTCTCTTCAGCGCAGCGCCGCGATGCTTCTGGATATGCGCATCTTTGACTTTGGGCAGGTTCTCGAGCGTGTTCACCAGCACCGCCTGCGCTTTCGCGACCTTGATCTTGTTCAGCACGAGAAAGTCCACTTTCCAGAGCACGAGGTTCATCAGCGTCGCCATGTCGTCCTTCGACGCGAGCTTCCCAATATTGACACGGTCGACGACGAAGAGCACGCGCTCGAGTTTGTTGAGCGTCACCTCGTCCTTTTCGCTCACCTCGTTCAGGAAATGCACGAGCACCTCGGACGCGCGCAGATGGCCGCGCACAAACTTATTCTTCTCAAAGTACTCGAGCGCTCGCCACGCGGACGCCTCGCTCTCGTACGCGACGAGCTTGAACTTCGGGTTCGCGACCGGGTCCACGAGATCCAGCTTCGCAACGAGAAACTGGTTGATCATGTCCTGCTGGTTCGCTGCGTCTTTCTCCGCGAGCGCGAGCGCCTTGTCGATCACTTTGATGGTCTGGTCGTCTTTGCCCAACTGCTTGCACGTCTTGCTGAGCCAGAGCAGCGCATTGAGCGCGATGCCCACTTGGTTGAGCTTCGTCGCCGCATTCTCCGATTTGATGAGGAAGATCTCGGCGTTCGCAAGCTTGTTGAGCGTAAAGCACACTCGACCAGCGTTTAAATAGAGATGCGATTCGAGGTCGCGTCGGTTCGGGCACTCGGGGAACTGCTTGATCGCGTCGAGGATCACCGAGTGCGCCGAGCTAAGGTCGTTGCGGCGCGAGTAGCAGGCCGCGAGCGTGCTCAGCAAGTCGTAGATGCGCTCTTTCTGCGCCGCCGTCTGGTTCGGACTCTTGCGCGCAAACACGAGCGCGCGCTTGTAGTGCTCGATCGCCTTGACGTCGTCGCTCACTTTGCTGTACGCAGCCGCCAGGTTCCCGTGCACGAGTCCCGTGTACTCGTCTCGCTGCAGCACTTGACACTCGCGCAGCGCCTCGAGGCTGCAGTCGATCGAGATCTTGAACTTGCCGGTTTGGAATTGCTGTCTCGACGCGTTCAGGAGCTCTTTCACTGCACACATAGCAGCAGAATTTCGAGTCACACGAGTGTGTCAGGTCTGCCATACGCATCATATCGCGCACAACGTCATAAAACTGTATCACAACAGACCTCGCTTCTCGCACTGGATCGCCGATTGGAGCTGGTTCCACTCTTCCCGGAACGACGTGTCGTCAGGCGAGAGCTCCATGGCTTTTCGGAAATCCGCCTCTGCTGATGAGAACACCCCCAGGTGGTACTGCGCAAACCCTCGGAAGAAATGCGCGCGAGTGAGCACTTCGACTAGTGATACCCCCTGGTCGGCTGGAACACCGCCATTGCTGCCGCTTGCGCTGTTGTTGTTGTTGTTGTCTTCTGGGTCTTGCTCAGCCTTCTTCTTGCTCTCGCGGTCGAGATCGATGACCACCTGCATGGTCTGCGAGGCCTCCGCGGGGATCTGCACCCACTGCTGCAGCTTGGTCATCGCCCCGAGCACGTTCATCCGGCACGACACCACCAGCTCTCTCTCCTGCAAGAGCTGCACACACACACATCCAAACAAACAGAGGACAATCACCCACTAGCAGTCAATCGCCTGCTGCAGTGTCCTGCATTATATAAAGTCGCCTTGCGCTTACCTTGACGTGGGACTTGGTCAGCTGCATGAGCAGGTCCTTGTAGAGCGGCAGCGCGTCCTTGTACCGCTCAACGCGCATGAGCTCGTCGGCTCGCTGCTTGAGTCCGAGCGTGAAGCTGCGCAGCCGCGCCTCGGCGTCCACGTCCACCTCGTCGTGCTCATAGTTGTTGCTGCTGCTGGGCTTGGTGGCGGCTAGCGCTGTTGCGGCTGCGGGGAGTGGCTCGACAGTCTTCTCGTTCGCCATGCTGTTCAGCTAGGGTCGCGTGTGTGTGGGTTGGCGCTGATATGTGATTGTGACGCATCAAAGGCAGCTCAGCTTGGATCGATTTTTTTCCCTTCTTTTCTTTCTACGGAATCCACTTTGCCAGTTGCAGATCCACGTTCGGGACATGCGGGACGCATCATCACTTACAAAATCAAGCACAATAGACTAAACGAGGGACGCGAGCGATTGTCGACTTTTCAACTCAAGAGCCACTTCGAAATAACACGTCGCCTTTCGACTGCATGAATTGATTCATACAAAGTATTCACTTTCCACTTCCGCGATATGCTCATGCTCGCTGATGTTGCTGCAGCTTGTGCTGGCGGCGCAGGTCTGCGGGTCGGCGCTGCGAGTCCTCCTCGATCTTCTGGAAGCCGCTCGTGCGGATGCGCAGGTCCTCGCAGCGCCGCAGTACCATTGCAGCCGCTGGTTTGCTGGGTCGACTGGTGGTTGGATTTGCCGGGTCTTCCTCCGCCACACATTGCGTGCTTTGCGCCTTTTCGGTCGCAGCGACTCGTCGCGTCGCACGTGCCTCGAGCTGATTGGATCTCGCGTGTAGTAGAGCAGCAGCAGTGTCTTCTTGTGGTTGTTAGATCGTCTGGTTGTGCTTGAGCTTCGTGCCTTGTGTTGTGGGCTTGAGCTGCTGATGGTGGTGGTTGTGGCTGCCAGTGATCGCGTGAAGGTGCTGCGCGCGCTCCATTGTGTACCTCTGTGGCTACAGCAGTAGTTTGTGCTGCTGCTGCTGTTGGTTAGTAAAATGCCTGTGTGGTTCGCTGGTTTGATGAACACGAGCGAGTGAGAGGTTGCTGTTCCATTTTTATCGATCCAAAATGGGTTGGATCTTAGGATGGGTACACTCTCGACCCTCGCATACACAAGTACCTTATTCCATCCTATTCATGCTGACTGTATCCCAGCGATACTGTGTTTTTGCATTCTCCTTTCACAATCAAACATTGACTCGTCTAACTCGTTTTGGGTTGCAGTCGCAATCGCTTTGAAAAGGGTACAACTTTAGCAAGGTGAACTTCTTCCCTCAAAAGTCCAATAATCCGGTACCGGACTGTGTTCAGAATCCTGTGCCCTCAATAGAGCGCCGTCATTTTGCGTGGACATCACACGCCCAAAAGCGCATCAGCAGCCACAAAAGCAACCAGCACCAAAGCAAGCAACCAGACCCCTCTTCTTCCCTCCCCCGCATCTCTAGCAACCATGGCTGCGTACAAGACCCCCTCGCTCGTGAGCTACACGACTGTCGACGCACAGAGCGCCTCCGCTGCGCAGAAGCAGCTGCTCGCGTTCTACGAGAGCAACAGCTTCTACGACGACGCCGCTGTCAAGGTGCTCGAGGCGTACCTCGCCGAGCAGATCGCCAACTCGACCGTGGACATTGACGCCAACCTGGCGCTCTTGAAGCTCTACCTCGTCTTCCCAGCGCACTTGGACACCGACAAGGTCGCCAAGGTGCTCGTCAAGGGCATCACGGCCACCCCATCGCCATTCTTCACTGGCGCCTCGAGCATCGTGCCAGAAAGCGTTCGTGAGGTACGTGTTGTATTGGGAGAACTGAGAGGGTACATGCTCTATTGGTGGGGAATGACCAATTCCACCTCCCTTGTGTGCTCTACTATAGGACGCGAACGTGAAGCTTGCGCTGGAAGCCGGCTTCCTCCTGCAGTCGTGCTTGTTTGAGGAGTTCTGGAAGCTCGACTTGACCTTCGCGAACGCCGTGACGGGCTTCACGGACGCCGTGCGCGCGTTCATCCTCGACGCGCTCCGCAAGAGCCACAGCGTGATGTCCACCGCGGTGCTCAAGTCGGCGCTCCACATCTCGGACAAGGAAGTGGCGGAGGTGATCGCGGCGGAGAAGTGGACTGCGGTCGAGGGCGACTTGGTCAAGGTCACGCCGAACGAAGACAACCAGGTGCGACCAAAGAAGATCCAGGAGAAGATCGAGTTCGAGGACGTGCTGAAGGTCATCGACACGCTCTCTAGATAGATTGATTTAAGCGTAGCAATGGGGGGGGGAGCTGTAGACGCCGATAGTGACGAGACTGAGTGAGTGTGGTGTGATCATACAGCTAGCCTCCCATCTTGACCTAGTTGGTGTTCATTTTTGAATGGTCTTGCTGCTGCAGTATCGAGAAGCTATTGGTGTCACCATAGAGAGCAAGAAACAGAAATCATTGCAATATTTTCTAATTAACAAATGAACGAGACTGTGCGATGCTGATCGAGACACCCAGAGCAAGAAAGAGGAACGAGATCCAAGATCAATGGACGACACACACGCGGCGGCTTTTAACTTACTCTCGCATTCTCTTTCTCCATCCATTCATCCATTCCCACTCGCCTCTCTAATCTATCTGCCGCCGCCACACCCCGTTTGCTTTGCTTCGTGGTTTACTCCTTGGCGTGATTGTGGCTGTTGTTGTCGCCGACCGTGCCGTTCGATTGCGCAGCCATGACCGTGTCCATCATGCCGACCACGCCCAGGATCTGCTTCTGCATGCGGAGCTCTTCCGTCACCTTCTCGTGCAGCTTGACGAACAACTGGTCGATCAGCATCGACTGGCTCAGCTTCGGCGCGTAGATGTCGCACACGAGCGTGCACACGTGGATCAGCAGCGACGAGTACTTGGGGTCCGTCACGTACTTGATCAGGAACGCGAGCAGCGGCTCGAGCGAGTCTTCGTCGCGACCCGAGAGCGCGCGCTCGAGTCCCACGCGGAGACGCAGCTCCTCCAGCATACTCGCGACGATGATCGGCGAGCGCGTGTCCAGCGCTTCGTTCAGCGCCTTCTTGTAGTCGAATTTGCGCAGCGCGCGGTCGTACGGCGCGATGCGCTTGTGTCGAGTGGAGGCGACCGTGAAGTCGTTCGGCGCAGGCTTGGCGTTCTTGCCGCGGATAAAATACTTGTAGGTGCCGCCTCGGATGATCGCTTGGCGGCTCTGCATGTCCTGGAGCTCCGCCTTCTTGACGTTGCGGCGACGCACAGAGAGCATGCCGTCCGCAGAGCCCGTGAGCAAGTGTGAGTTGGTCGGCGACATGCCGAACGCGAGCAGCGCGCTCTTGTACTTGAAGCCATGGGTCACTTCGTACGTCTTCAGGTCGTAGATCTTCAAGTGGCCGTCGAGCGAGCCCGTGAGCAGGCGAGTGCCCGTGCCGTCGAGTCCGATGCTTGTGATCGTCTTCTGGTGGCTCGAGAACGAGTGGAGCAGTCGCCCGCCGCTCAGAATGTCCCACACCTTGACGACGTTGCCACCAGCGGACATGAGCAGACCGCCACCAGGCATGATCAACGTGGCTTCGACTGGTGCGCCGTGGTTCAGCGACATCGTGCTCGCCGCCACGGTCTGGTCCGACGTACGCAGATCCCAGAGCTTCACAGTGTGGTCGTAGGAGCCAGTGGCCCAGATGTTCTGCGACGAAGGACTCGCCGTCGACGTGCGCACGTAATCCTTGTGCTCGCCGAGGAGCGCCACAGGTTTGCCCGTTGGCAGATCCCAGTATCGCGCGGTCTTGTCATCCGAACAGGAGAGCACGTGCACGTTGTCGCTCGAGAAGCGCGTGCTGCGCACCGCGGACGTGTGGCCTTTGAACGTACGCAGGATCGCGCGCGTGCCAATGTCGAGCACCTGCACCTGCGGCGCTTCGCCACCAGCGACGATCAATCGTCCATCCGAGCGGAACGTGCCAGAGTACACGACGTCGCGGAAGCGGCTGAAGGTCTTGCTGATCTCGTTCGTGGCTGTGCTGTAGAGGTGGATGCGCGTGGATGTCGTGATCGCGATGTTGTGCGGCGCGACGGGCGAGACGTCAATGTGCGTGATCGGACCGAGCTGCTGCAGCTCCTGCGGGGTCTGGAACTTCTTCCAGTACGCGTTCTCGGCAGTCTCGATCTCCGTCGTCGGCGGGAACTGCTTGAGCACCAGGCGCTTGAACTCGCTGCTGGTCGCCATGGTCTCTCTCGCCTGCCTCCTGGTCTCCTGCTGTCGCTCGCTCGCTGCTCGCTTGCTGCACCTTCCTGCTGGACGCGTTTCCGCTTTAACCACTCACCCAAAAGTGGCGCTCGCTTTAAACTCGCCAACCAACCAAATGTCTGAAGCAGCAAATGGTCACACACGAGATACTCTGAAGCACCCAAATACAAGCGCGATCTTCTATTAGGAGCGACTAGGAAAACTGTCAGCATTCCAATTTGAGGGCGACAAGTTGTCAAATAAGGATGAGTACAAAATACTTTGTCTTCGTGGCTTCCTCACATACTCAAATTGCTTTTCAACCAACATCGCACAACACACACTCGACAGATAGTGAACGCGGAAACCATCGATCGCCATAATGGGAGACCACCTGCGCCGCAAGGACGTGGTCTGCGCCGCCGCGCTGCTGCTGGAGGACGCGACCGTCACTTGGAGCGTCGCGGACGGCGCCAAGGTGGACGCGGGTCAAGTGGTGGGCTCCGCGGGACTCATCGAGCGCGGCAACCTGCACCAGCTGCTCGCGCCGTGCAGAGGAAAGCTGCACATCCAAGCGCTCAACATTGGCAGGCGAGGAGATGCTGCTGCTGCGGAGGCTTCAGCCACCAGAAGTGGAAGTGCTGGTGGAGAAGGAGAAGCGAGTGCGAGTGTGGCTGATAAAGATCAAGGCGGTGGGAAGCCGGCAGACGAGAATGGTAACGTGGTCGTCGCGTTTGTGGAGTACTGCATCCATCCGTTGAAGAACGGACGCACGTGCATGATGTGTCTGGAAGTCGTGGACGAGAACGAAGAAGATATCGACGGCGAGCTGCGGTCGGTCAACGTGGTGTCGCACGGTCAAGTGCTGCGTCTCAACATCGAAGAAGCGAGTACGTGGTGTGGGTTTTCTATTTGATTGCGATGTGGGGTTTGCTACTAGTGTGAACTCCTCACGCTGCTTGTGTTTGTGTTGTTGTAGAGAAATTTGACTCGGACAACATCAAGCGCCAACTTGGCGCGAAGAAGCTGTCGCTCGTGCTGGACCTGGATCATACGCTGTTGCACGCGGTGCGCGTGACTGACGTCGTGGGCGAAATCCCGAAAACAGGTACACCATGCGCAAACGACTCCTTAGTGCATAGCGTTGTCTTTCATATCCGAATGGACTCACTATCTGACGCGCGCTCTCTCACTCTCTCTCTCTCTCTCACTCCGCATTTATGTGCAGACGACACATTCTTCTTCTACATTCCTGGGATGAACGGACAGCAGCACGTTGTGAAGCTTCGCCCTGGCTTGGACGCGTTTCTGCGCGAGCTCTCGGCGCTCTACGACCTGTTCATTTACACCCACGGCACGCGGCTGTACGCAGAGCAGATTGCGAGCATCATTGATCCGAAGGGCACGTTCTTCCAGCACCGCATCGTGGCGCGAACGGATACCCCGGACATGGTGCACAAGTCGCTCAAGCTGCTGTTCCCGTCCAGTGACGACTCGATGATTTTGGTGCTAGACGATCGCATCGATGTCTGGAAGGTATGCTACCAAACAAAGCCACAGACAGGGTATGCAACCATGCATGTCTGGTATTTGACGTCTGTGTTCTGAAATGTGGTTGTGCTGCTGTGTCGATGACGTTTGTTCTTCCAGGAAAATGAAGGAAACGTGTTCCTGATCGAGCCATACCACTATTTCAAGTGCACGGCGGAGATCAACAACGCTGCGGGCAAAGGAGTCGGTGGGGGCGACGATGAAGGAACTGGCGCAGACAACGACAACCATCTCAGCCATGCTCGAAACGTGCTCAAGGTGAGTACAATCTCCACCTGCCCACTTCAGCCGAGGTGTTGGTATGCAGCTGTTCTTAGTTTTCTGAGCGTGTTATATGTTGCGCTTGCACGCCTGCAGCAAGTACACCTGGCGTTCTACGATGACCACCAGGGAGTTACGGTCGAAGAGCAAATGTCGGGAAATGGGCGTGATGTGAAGGCAATCCTGGGGAAGGTGCGTTTATGAATTCGAATCTTTCCGCCCAAAACCACGGCGCTCTTCTGAACTGAAACACTCGGTTCTGTGTGTGTTGTAGCAAAAACGCTCGGTGCTGACGGGCTGCAACATCGTGTTTAGTGGCGTGTTTCCGATCAGCGGTCATCGTGGACCCGAGTCACACTATCTGTGGAGACTAGCGGTGGATCTTGGTGCGTGCCCCAGCATGGCGATGAACGATTTCCCAATCACTCACTTGGTGATTCATCCTGGACGACTGGGGACCCAGAAGCACGTGCAGGCAAAGGCGACACCAAACGTGTTTGTCGTCACCCCCGAGTGGATATTCAAGTGCGCTCGAACATGGTCACGTGCTCCCGAGAAGGACTTTCTAGCAGACGAGTGGAAGGCGAAACAGGAAAAGCTTGCTCGAGAGGCTGAAAAGGTTGAAGTCGTGCCTGAAGTACCAGTGGCACCAATAGTACCAGGAGCTCCAGTAGCCCCAGTGGACTCTGTTCTAGTTGCAGAAGCGGTACCTGTCGAGTCGCTGGTTACAGAGCAAGTTGGTCAACCTAGTGAAAACGCAAACCATACCGCGACCGCTCCGAAGGCAAACGACGCTGGTGAGAATCCTGGTGAGATTGCAGCTCCACCATCTGCTACGAAGAAGAAGAAGAATGTCAGCTTTGCAGCGAGTGTGTCTGGTGGAGAAGAGGAAGAGACGAAAGAAGGAGAGAAGGCAACCGGCTCTGGGTCAACCATTCTTCCGAAATCGTCTTCTAGCTTGCGGCAGCGGAGAGTGCCAGTGCGACGAGTTATTGGTGGAGCAAGAGTGGGAGGAGTTCGCATCCCAGAGAATAGAGGCGTCGTTGCGAGCGGCGGCACTTTCGATTTCTTGTCCAAAATCACGCAGATTGGCGCAGCGAAGCGAGAACAGAAGCCGTTGGAGCCATCCAAGCCGGTTGCTGAAAGCAAGCGAGCAGCCCCGCAACCTGCTCCCGCCAAGGTAAACAATGAGCGACGCGCACCGCTTGTGACGAGTCGAATTGCGAATCTGACATGTTCTAATCGCTATGCAGGATGTCGACGATGCTTTTCTCCGACTGATAGAAGCAGAAGAGCGGGAGAATGCAGTCGAGACCAAGCGCAAGCTGGAGTCTGACGATATCAAAGACATGCTTTCCGCTCGGCGTCTGAAAAAAGCCAAGGCTTCGGCTGCTGCTGCTGCTACTGTTTCGTCTGGAGCTCAATCGCCAAGTGAAGACGACGATGATGGAGACGACGGTGTACGTGTCGCTCGTCAGAAATGGCTTTGTGCGCTGTGGTTTTTGTGTCTAATTTGCGTATTCGTGGGTCGTAGATGCTGGACGATTTGGAAGCGGACATCCTGGGCGATTTCTAAGGAGAAGAATTGCGAGAGAGAGAGAGAGAGAGAGATGGTGGTGTGCACTCCCGCCGACATAACCACCGGCGGTTTGCAGGTATTTTCACCCCTCGCTACGTCTGGCATGGCTGCTTTAAAAATGACAATAGAAAAAGAAAGAACGAGCGAGCACCGCACAATACCCAGAAGCAGCTTCTCCAGACTCGAATGTCACGTCCAAGCAGCTGTGCTGATGCCGGTATGATTTGCTCACCTCGCGCGTAGTGTATAACCTTGACCGTGTGTATGGATATTACTGCGCAGATTAGCTCGCGTCACATTGATTCAGCGATTGATGCGTGGCTTGGTAATGAGTACCGAAGCAACGACGAGCGCCGTGGTCGGCAGTGAAGCCACCTTTGATCAAGCGGCGCTACCCTCTCAACGGTGCCGCATCCGGCGAAAAACATATACCGACATGAACATGACGGAAGCAGGTTTGCCTACGTATTCATTATCGAACGATTCTTGCTTGGAGTGTGCGAACAGATGAGGGTGAAATGACTAACGGAGTGCGTTTAGAATTAGAATATAGCTGCGGAGAAGCTATGGTGGACTGACTAGATGCGACACTGAACGAATGCTCCAGGCTGGTGGGACGGCAAACTACAGAAACCCTCAAAATTGCAATCTCGAGCAACGTTCGTGACTGCAAAGGTTGCAGAATCCAGCAGCTTATGGGGCTGGGCGGAAGCCCTCGTACGCGTTGAGCACGTTCAGGCGACCGTGGCCGAACTGGTTGTTTGGCCACACCTTGTCCGAGGTGCCGCCGCAGGTGTAGTTGGACGCAGGCAAGCCCACCTGGTCGGTCGTGGTGTAGAGCGCGATCTTGACTTCGTCGATCGCCAGGTCTGGCTGCGCGCTCAAGAGCAGCGCAATCGCACCGGTGACGTGAGGAGCCGCCATCGAGGTACCCGAGTAGAGCTCGTAGTCCGCGTCACCCGAAGGGACCGAGGAGCGGATGTAGTCACCAGGAGCCGAGATGTCTGGCTTGCGGCGGCCACCGACGGTTGGACCCTTGCTGCTGAAATAAGCCAGCGCATCGTCAATGTCAGTGGCACCCACGCCGATGACGTTCGGGTAGTCACCTGGCGAGCCGGCGGTAGTGCAGCCTTCGTCACCGCTGTTACCAGCCGAGAAGACAGGGATGATACCAGCCTTGACCCACGCATCCACCGCAGACTTGAACCAGTTGTCGCCGCCAGGACCACCCCAGCTGTTGTTCACAACGTGTGGCGCCTTGGTGCAGTCTGGGTTGTTGCCCTGGGTGTCCGTTGGGCACAGGATCCACTGCGCGCAGTCGATGATGTTCGATTCAACGATGTATCCCTCCGAGTCAAGCGACATCAGGCAGCTCATCCAGGTGGCGCCTGGGGCGACACCGACACCCTTGGCGCCAGCGATCGTTCCCATGGTGTGGGTGCCGTGACCGGATGGGTCGTTTGGCTCAGTCGACTTGTTCTGAGGGTCGTACCAGCCGTACGCGCCACGGAAGTTGCGCTTGATAGCCTCGTGGGATCCACGCACACCAGTGTCGAGACTCGACACAACGACGCCCTGACCGATGTTGCCATCCGCCCACACCTTCTGAGCGCCGATGATCTTGACACCCCACTCCTGACCGACGAGCTCCTTGCCGTCATCAACAACCTCAGGGTCGTCAATCTTGATCGTCTTCTGCTCACGAATGCTGCCGACCGAAGCGAGACCAGCGAGCTTCTCGACCAGCTCGAAAGACGCACCCGACACTACACCACGTTCGAGATCCAGAAGTTCTGGAACCTGTCGTGCAGACCCTCGCTCTCCTGGCTCAGGAGCTTGGTGACCTCGGACGACGCGACCTTGTTCTGCGCCTGGAGCTTGTCCGTGACGGCAAGGAGCTTCGCTTCGCGCGACGAGAAGGCGCTCTCCTTGATGCTCTCGAGCGTGGACTCGGTGGTCTGGGCGAGCTCGACGATCAGGTCGACCTTGCCGTCGGTGCGGAGCGCACGGTGGACGCCAGGGTGGATGCGGGCGGCAGCGTCGGCAGAGCCGGCGGCAACAGCGACCGCGGCGAGGAAAGCAGCGAAGCGGACGTTCATCTTGGACTTGGATGTTGCTGGAGAAGTGGCTTGGGGACTTGGAGGCAAAACGGATTGTGAGTGCGAAGATTGCCAGTTCGTCGGCAGCAGGAGTTGCTGCAGGACTAGACACTAAGAGCAAGAGCACGCAGCGCGAAGTGTGCGCAACTGTGGCGTGTGCGTTTGTGTGTCTTCGAGGAGGAGCGAGGAGCTCTTCGCAGCAGGATCCCCGCTGCATCTCTCTGCTCTTCGCGGAGTCCGTGAGGTTCGAGCCAGCGAACGAAGTGCTCGCTGAGTCGCAACAATCCTGACTGCGGACTGTAGAGTGCACGTGAGGCGTGAGGATGGCCGTGTCACCTGCCCGTCTGCACGACAATCAGAGTGAACGAATTGCTGCCTGCGCTGTGTCAACACTCACAATGGGCACTCTCCATCTTCATCATTCATACACGCAAAGCTTCCAAAAGAACCCTCCACAGCTCCTCGTTCGTGCTACTGACATGGCGACTTGCCGAATCAGATTCCCGCGAAGAGTTCTGCGCGTTTCCCAGACGACGGAAACTCGGGAATGTGCAAAAATGCAAATCTCGCGGATCGAAGAGTTTCCTTGTGGCTTGCTTTTGTTCTCCTGTGTGTATTTGCGCGACACAAATGCACACGAGTGCCATCAAATCTGTTCGAGGTCGGTGGACGAAATCTCGACTACAAGAATGAGCAGGTCGGTACTCAAATGCACTCCAAGGAATAGAATAATATAATGGGGGCGTGGCGTCGTAACGAGCGTCTTGACAAGCGTGGAGGACATGGTGACACACAGAACTCCCAATATCCCTCTTGTCGCTGCACATGTCCTTGGCATTAAATTAATCCAGTTATTCTACAAGCCAGACATACAATCACTCAGACCGCTGACGAACACACGTTCCGCAAGACCTGCATGTCTGCCTGCTTTCCTCAGGTCGACGCGAAGATCACGTTGCCTTTCTCGGGAAGCAGCAGCGCGCCATCTTTCGCAAACGCGAGCGCCACGATCTCGATCCCCGGGAACGGCGTCTCGCTCCACGGGATGGTCTTGAAGTTCGGCTCGTCCGGCGGCGACTCCTTCCCGTAGCACCACTGCGTGGGCGAGA
>JAASFO010000622.1:0-16404 GCA_023333815.1 Globisporangium recalcitrans
TGGATCCAGATCTGGGAAGCGCTCGAGCATGCGAAGCTTCACGCTCTCAATTGGGAGCCCCTGGTCAACCTCACGCTGGTACGATGGTGCAGTCGCCTCAGCAGTAGCTCCAGTAGAAGCAAAGTCAAAGCTGAGAGTTCGACTCGCGAGTCGCCTTCTTCGTGGAGACACGGGGCTTCTTCGGAGATTCCCAAACTGCTGGTGCTGCTGACGAGCCATCTCTATCGCGAGCATCGAGCTGATCACGCCGAAGTCTGCCAGACACCTGTCGTCATTCTGGTCGAGTGGCTCAATGCTTGTCGGAGATGATGATGAACTGGTTGCTCTTGGCTTGTGCAATGAAGATCCTGGTTCGTCGACAGGGAGAACCAGCACATGACGCGCACGAGGAGCTCCAGCGCGTACGAGATCTTTTGCTTTCGAAGAGCTCCCTGCGACAAAGTACACATCCTGGAGCACGTCATTGTCGTCCTCACAGAAACCGTCCTCTTCTGGCAGCTCTATGAAGCTCTTCGCGTCAGGCAGCGTGTCCACGAGCAGCACAAAGCAGCAACGCGAGAGTCGCACGGAGAGTTGGTGATAGAGCTGTTGATTCTTTCTCAGCGACGACGAACCAGGTTTGATGAGCTTTTGAGACCGGACTTCATGCTCGAACTGGTAGTACTGACGCAGGAATTTGACCAGAGCGAGCGCTTCCGAGAGGCGACCTGAGCAGCAGACCACATAGTGATTCGCCATGTGCTTCACGTCCGCGCGATAATGGTCCTTTGCGAGCGCGTCCTGCACTTCTTGCTCAGCGTTCTTGTTGCCCGATCTTGCCGCTTCCAGTACACTTGCGCCATGCACGACTGGGGTCTTGTCCTGGTCAGTAGTTGTCGTCGTAACAGCGATTTCGTTGATCGGACTCGGGGTCACTTTGATTGTAGAGCCGTCAACTTGTGGTTCTTGATTCGACCCACTCCCAGATGATTCATAATCGTCGTCATGCTGATCTCTTCGCCACTTGCGTTCTCGGTAATCGATCTTGGCTTCAGGTTTGTTGCTATTGCTGCTGTTGTAGCTAGTGGGATCGCTGCTCATCGAGTCGATCGCTCGTGCCGACTGCCGAAAGCTGTTTTGCGGAGACGGACGTCGCAGCAGCGTGTCAGAAGAGACGCGCACTGGGAGCACGTTCGTGCTCGACCCTTGCTGCCGCTCGCTCTCTTCCTCGCGCCAATGTCCGTAGGTGTTGACAATATGAAGCACCACTGACGCGCTTTTCGCGATCACAAAGCCGATATCGCTGTACGATAGAACGACCAGATACATTCCACCATTCAGGTCACAGTCACGCATGAAAGCCAAAGAGCTTGAAAGTGCCACTCACCCTTCGCAAATGAAGGTCTTGAATGGCGCAATCGGCATCGCACAAGCGCCACCAGCAGCAGTAGCAGTAGTATGCGCACCACTAGTAGCGTATGCCTGACTACCTTCGTGAGCGCGTCGCTGGGCTTTCTTGTCGTACACTGTGAAGAGGATCGACCCGTACCGCTCGTACACGTTGCGCGCGACGTCTTCGTACTTCTCAAACTGGAACTTCTCTGTGAAGATCATCGGGAAGATCTGGTGGCACATGCCGTCAAGATACTTTGATGTGACAAACCACAAGATCATGTTAGCACGCACTCAAAACCAGATGTTTCGAGGAGCTACACAGTCGGATGATAACAAAGTCTCACCTCCTGGATCCACAATTTGTTCCAGCTCTGTCGCTTCGAGTACTCGGACACGTCGATCGAGTGGAGCAGATTCAAAAGCAGCGTACTCGCCCCAGGACACACAGCGGATCGCGCGAGGATCATGCTCTTGAGCTTGGAGGTCTTGGTCGTGTTTGCGCCGAGGAACAAAGACGCCATCTCGTGCTGCTCTTGGTTCGAGAGCAGCTGCGTGTAGATGTCAAAGAGCTTCCCGTAGCTGTCTGCGAAGTTCCGCACCGAGAGTGTCTGCAAGATCGTGGTCGCGTCCTGCTCGACTGGGTCTCGGTTCAAGCGCTTGTTTGCGAGAAGGAACACTGCGGTAGTGTTGCCGAGCTGCACTCGCTGCTGGTCACCAGAGTTGGCGAGGCTCCCTCGCAAGTAGCACGTGCGCCAGCGGTACTTCTCGGTTGAGAGCACGCGGCAGAGCTCGGGCGTCGGTGGTGCGTCGCTGAGAAAGACCACGTCCAGATGGATGTTGCCTCTGCTCGCGTGGTAGAACTCGTGCAGGAAATCGAGCGCGGCGTCGGTCGTGAGCTCGTGCCCAGAGACAATGACGTGACCCGACGAGTTGTTCTTTGGGATGTAGTCCTTGTCCCAGTTGTGACTTTGCTTGGCAAGCTGGTTGAGCTTGTTCACTTCGCGCGGGACGATCGTGAAGATGCCGACGATGAGCACCATCACAAAGACCTGCCCCATCGTCGTTCGCGGCGAGATGTCGCCATAGCCTGAGAAGACGTACAGCAAGTGTGAGTACACCAATGTACCAGAGAGACTCGGTTGCTTGTGAAGAGCTATCGTACCGATTGTTGCTGTCGTGACGAGGACGAAATAGAGCGCTTCGTGGAACAGCAGCGTCTGGTTGTTGCTGAGGTAGTAGCTCTCTTCCAGCGCGTGGAACATGCCCGCAGCGCAGAGAATGACTGCGATCGACGAGAGGATGAACACAGCCAGCTACGCACAAAGTGAAGATCAGGACGTGACAATAGAGAGCGCATGACAGCATAAATGGCCGAAGCAAACTGAGAGCCACTCACCTCATAGTCAAACTTGCTCTTCTTGAACCTGATGAACTGCTTCAACCGCAACACGCGCAGCGCGCGGAAGATCCGAAGCACGCGGAGCACGAAGAAGAGCTGCGATCGAGTTGTTGGCACCACGAACTGAGCGACATATAGCATCATCGTGAGTATTGTAACCTCACGGCGTTCAATTGTCAAGCGATTCGATCTCATGAAGAGAGTTACGTACGACAATCAGCGATGGAATGATCGTGAGCAGATCCACAACCCCATGAGGAGACCAGAGGTACCTCCATGGACTTGGGGCAACGAAGAGATGCAACGCCTGCGTCATAGCTCCAGCCACAAAAGCTCAGTACTCACTACCTCAAGGACACACACGCTGTGGGTTTGATTGCAGAGCACATTCTCACCAGATCGATAATGAAGAACACTGTGACAATGATCTCCACGCAGCGTCTGCTAGTTGAGTACTGGAGGTTGTGGTCGTACAGCTACAGAAGGAGAACCACACACGCTTGACGCTTTGCAACAGCACCAAGCCCACACAAAGAAACCGCATTACTCACCTCCGCAACATAAATCGAGAAGATCAGCACACTGAGCAGAAAGTTCAGGAGCTCGAGATAGAGTCCCCATCGTCCCTCGAGCGCAGCTCGTGTTTTCTCTTGGAGACTCGGCTCGTACACGCGCGCCACGGAGCGCAACTTGTCTGGATCCCTCACGCAGCTGCTCATGTCGCTCTGCATGCGCCTCTGCTCAAACTGCGCACGTTGACGCACTGAGGACAAGACATCCCAGTGAGCTCAAATCGCATTTGCAAAAAACAGACCGGAGAATATCGCAGCACGTACTTCTCTCAAGCTGCAGCCGCTGCTCAGTCGCGTCCTAAAATCGTAGAGATCGCGCGAAGCGCACATACTTTGTCAGCAACCACAACGCACTCGAACGTTCATTGCCATACGAGATAATCAGCAAACCTGCTCCGGTTCCTCAAACGCTCGTGGCGCCGTATATCCCGCTCCGTCTTGATCGTGCAGACGCTGGTGACCTGGCGTCAGCACCTCTACGTACTGCGTCATTGTCTTGGTCCACTCTCTCTCTCTCTCTCTCTTCAACCACCGAGTCGCAAACGAGCACAGTACAAAAGTAACTCCTACACACGCAAAGAGATCCGCGCTGTGTGCTTTTGTATCTGAAGGCGCCTCATACACTGCATGAACACACCCGCCGCTGGTTTGATGCGATCAATCGATCGATCGATCGTGTCTGCTTTGAGCGCAGCTTTTTGCACTGAACAGCAGCGCATCATCAAGCTGAGGACCACCACTCTGCAGAAACAAATGAAGTGGCTTCGTTCTCGTTTGAAGTAGCATGCATCCTATATTATCGGCAAACAAAGCCACACTAAAATAGGACCTCCTTATGTGACATCCAATCACTAACAACTCGAAAGACAAGAAGCTCGAAAGCAGAAGAACAAGCAGACACCTAGCGAGAATGGACGGAGCGTCGTGCGTGACCCCGACGTGCTCGAAGCGCGGCACGCTCGTGTGCCCGTCGTGCAAGAAGCTCGGGATCCCGCCGGCCATGAGCACCTTCTGCTCGCAGGACTGCTTCAAAGGCTACTGGTCCACGCACAAGGCGCTGCACAAGATGTTCACGGACGCGCTCGCGAGCGAGCAGCAGGAGACCGCGCGCGCCAACTCGGGCAACCCGTTCGACGGCTTCGAGTTCACGGGCAAGCTGCGTCCCGGGGTCGTGTCGCCGATGCAGAGAGTGCCGGACCACATCAAGAAGCCAGACTACTGGCAGACCGGCCAACCAGTCTCGGAGCAGCAAGCCGACCGCAAGATCCCGGTGTACACTGCCAAGCAGATCGAAGGTATCCGCGCTGCGTGCCGCGCGGGTCGTGAAGTGCTGGACATCGCTGGCCGCGCGCTGCGTGTCGGCGTCACGGGGGATGAGATTGACCGCATTGTGCACGACGCTTGCATCGAGCGCGGCTGCTACCCTTCGCCGCTGAACTACTACAACTTCCCAAAGTCCGTGTGCGTGTCGGTGAACGAAGTGATTTGCCACGGCATCCCAGACTCGAATCCTTTCGAAGACGGCGACATCGTCAACCTCGACGTGTCGGTGTACAAGGACGGCTACCACGGCGATTTGAACGACACGTTCCTCGTCGGCAATGTGGACGAAGAGGGCGTGCGCTTGGTCAAGACGGCGTTCGAGTGTTTGCAGACCGCGATGAGCCTCGTGCGTCCTGGCACGATGTACCGCGAGCTTGGCAAGCACATCGCGGCGACTGCGAATGCGCAGGACTTCTCGGTCGTGAAGACGTACTGCGGGCACGGCATCGGCTCGCTGTTCCACTGCGCGCCAAACGTTCCTCACTACGCAAAGAACAAGGCAGTGGGCGTGATGAAGCCAGGCAACATCTTCACGATCGAGCCGATGATCAACGTCGGCACGTGGAAGGACAAGATGTGGCCAGACGACTGGACGGCCGTGACGGTCGACGGCTCCCGCTCGGCGCAGTTTGAACACACGGTGCTCGTGACGGAGACGGGCTACGAGATCCTGACTGCGCGCGAGAACGAGCCAGTGATGGAGTGGGACCTCGCCAAGGTGCAGCGTCCACTGTAGACGACAAACTGGAAGACGATGCAACACGAGAGTCAGAGAGTGAGAAAGCACAAAGGGAGTTGGAACGAAGCAAGGCGATGGAGTTGATTGCATAGTCTTCTTGTGTTGGTTGTATCAGAAGCAAGTGTGACCTCGGTGGCCGTGCGTGTGTTGTACTGTCGCTATTGCATCCAGTGCTCATGAGAGTAGAGTTTCGGGTGTCGGAGCTTTTCAACTGCACGCACACTGCAGGCGTAGTACAGAACAGCTCCTGCAAGCAACACGCAAAGAGAACCAAGGTCAAGTCTTCAGTAGGCGAGTCTTTGTGAGATATGGACGAACCTAGTTTCTGGATGCACGAGAGCACGGCGTATCCGTCCACATCCCAGATCTCAACCAGCTGCGCTCCATCGCTCAGGTGATTCTACAGAACAACTCTATCAGCAAGTCAAGAAGGTCAAGAGTGCCGCAACACTTGCCTGATGACGGCTGATATCACTCACGCTTCACGCCATTCCGAGAAACACCGTGAGCAAGATGTACGCCGGGTGCACGAGCATGATCGGGCGGAACTCGGCGTAGAGCAGGTAGAAGAGCCCGCTCCGGAAGAGAAACGTCGCGCCGAGCAGTGCGAAGAAGTCGATGAGCGCAAAGATCTGCAGCAGCGCTTGCATCCTAATGGTGCATCAGGAAATGGTATCGATTAGCGCTTGTCGTCCTATGTGCTGGCTCTGTTGACAGTGCCGCGATGGATATGCACGACCAAAACAGAACGCACATGGTCATGATGGTGTTGCTGCTGCTGCTCGTTCCGTCTTGCTGTCCAGGGAAGTCGCCGAACTCGATGGACGAGTTGAGCACGACGTCCACGAGCCAGAGAACGGAGAGCAGCACCTCATTGATCCCGAAGAACGGGTTGCTGTGCTGTGCGCGGTGACGGTGATGGAGCTGGTGGTGGTGGTGCTTGTCGCTGTCATAGTCCTCCATGATTGCCTTCCATTAGCAGTCAAGTTGGCCATTGCATTGTTTGTTCCATTTGGAGTGACCTTTCGAGGATGCTGTTATTTACGTCATGATCCACGTAAACACGTGTTCAACAGCATTCGTCAGTCATCCAAACATTTTCCCGCCATTTTTTTCTTCTTGTTTCGTTCAGACTCTTTGTGAGCGTCACTCACTCATCACTCACTCACTCACTCTTCTCGCATCAGCTCTTAATAGGAAAAAGCTGCAGCAGCTCATACTGGCACAGACAACAGAACCTGACTCTTCCTGTCGAGCGAGCGAACGAGTCGAGTCGACACTTGATCGCAAGCAATTGCCTCTTCTGGAACGCAGCATCGCCTGCTTGAACCGAAACAGGACGACAGTGCAACAATGGGCATCTCGGGACTGCTCCCAGCGCTCAAGAGCATCACGGAGATGAAGGCGCTGGAAGAGTATCGCGGCCAGACGCTCGCGATCGACGGCTACTGCTGGTGAGGATTGAGAAGGAATGGGATGCTGGCTTTTCGTGTGTCATTGACTCACATAGCTTGCGCGTGTTGTGCTCTCTGCAGGCTCCATCGCGCGATCTATTCGTGCAGTCAGGAAATCTGCCTGGGTCAAGAGACCGACAAGTTCGTGCGCTTTAAATTGTTGTGATGGTGGGTGTTTGTATATAGTGTAACCCCTCATCCTTGTCTTCTGCTCGCATGTGTGTGCAGATATGTGCATTACTTTATAGAAAGGGTGGACATCTTGCTTCGCAACGGCATCACTCCATACGTTGTGTTCGACGGCGGTCCACTGCCAATGAAGAAAGGAACCGAAGTCGAGAGAAGAGCGTGAGTGTGTCCGCCATTCTTGCGTGTTGTTTTACTCATTTGTGCTGCGCGCTATCACCATGGGAATATGTCTAACACCTAGTTCGTTGGTACTCTTTACAGTGCGCGACAGAAGAACCGCGAGCTCGGGATCCAGTTTTACAAGCAGCGCAACTACACGGAAGCGAGAAAGCATTTCTCCCGCGCAGCCGACGTCTCTCCGTTTATGGCTCATCGAGTCATCCAGGTACAATCCTCCTCCCACCTTTAGTGCTGCGTGCTGCCATCATTACGAGCCTGTCTTCTTATCCTGGTACCACTTCTACAAATCTACAGAGACTCAAGGCGAAGAACGTGCGCTACGTCGTGGCTCCATACGAGGCGGACGCGCAGCTCGCGTACTTGACGAAACACGGACTCGCGGATGGCGTGATCACGGAGGATTCTGACTGTCTCCCTTTTGGCTGTGGCACAGTGCTCTTCAAGCTCGACAAGGACGGCGTCGGGGTCGCGCAGGAGATCAAGGAGAGCAACCTCAAGAAGAACAAAGGGCTGCTCTTTCACATGTTCACACACGAAATGGTAAGGCGGCTCTCTCGTTTAGATATACCTCGATTGGGTTTCTTACTAACCTTGAGATGGGCGTGCAGTTTCTAGAGATGTGCATTTTCTCGGGCTGTGATTATTTGCCCAGTCTTCCAGGCTTTGGACTCAAGAAGGCGTACACGGCGCTCAAGCAGCACGGATCTTTCACGAAAGTACGTCATTTTGAGAGCTTGCGATATGGGCAAATGCAAATGGTTGAAACTCTGTTTTGCTTCCATGCAAATTAGGTGATCCGCGCGCTTCGTCTCGAGGGCAAAGTGCGCATTCCGCCAACGTACGAAGCGGATTTCGAGAAAGCAGTGCTGACATTCCGCCATCAACGCGTGTTTGATCCACGAAGTCAGGTATGGTTTCTTCCTTTTCTGTCAAATGGCATGGGTTGAAATGTGCTGACTGACTCCTGTGTGTGTGATTCTGGTTTGAAACAAATGCAGCAACTCGTGCCACTGACTCCCATCTCAGACAGCGACAAAGCAAATGACGGAGCGATGGATTTCCTTGGTCCGATGCTGTCAGATGACATCGCAACAGCGATCGCTGATGGCGACATGGACCCGATCACGATGGAAAGCTTTCCCAAATCACTCGCAGCACCATCAGTCAACAGCAACAACGCCAACTTCAATCGCGGCAGTCAGTTCAATGGAACTCGTTCAACTTTCGACAGCTACGGAGCATCAGCTCAGCAGCAGCAGCAGCAATCAGAGATCTGGAAGCAGCAGCCACAATCGTTCGCTGCTGTGCCTCAGGGAGCACGAAAGTTCCCAAACTCATTCGCTCGGAGAGCAGAGTCACCAGGACCATCAGTACCGCTCTTTGCTCTAACGAATGCAAAGCCCAGCAGCACTGGAAAGTGGTCGTCATCATCCTCATTGCCGTCAAGATCAGCCGAGTCAAGTCCGCCAATAGTGAGCAGATTCTTTGCAGCTCAGCCGAAGCGAACGTCGCGTTTGGCTGAGACAGAAAAGACCCTGGACGCTGTGCCAGCCTCTTCTTTTTCTTCGTCATCATCAGCGCCGATTTCGAGCTTTGAGAGTCAAGATCCGCTGGAGGTCGACGTTGCAAGGAGCATCTCGTTCTCGCCTCTGGAGGAGAAGAAGCAAGCGCACGCCCATGTCACTGTGGAGAACAAGGAGAACCACACGCCCACCAAAGAAGAGAAAGTGACTGCAGCAGTTGCAGTAGCGCCACCTCCTCCGGCTTTGAAAGAGAACGCTTTCTCGCGAATGATGCGCGCCGGCTCGTTGATCCAGAAGCAGTCTCAGAAGAGAAAAGCTACAGCTGGCGCAACGACGAGCTCTCGATACAGACAACAGAAGGCTAGCATGTTTGGTAACCACCACCAGCCGCAGCACCACAGATCAGCTGAGCAGCACATGCAGCGGTACGCTCATGTTGCGAGCGATAGCAGCAAGCAGAGTAGCTCCGTGGTCACTGTGAATCGAGCGGTGAGTAGTTGTCTCACAGCCAAGACGCAATCAAGTCCACAAGAAGCTGTCGAGTCACCTGAACCGGAGGCAGAGCGTGGTGTCGCTGAAGAAGACGAGAGCCAAAGCAGCAGCAGCTCCGTTGTGGCTCGTGGCTCTTATCTTGTTGGCGCAAGCTCATCGTCATTGACCAAGAAGATCGACTTTGCTGAAGAAGACAACCGGCAGAGCCACCATCTCGAGAGAGAGGTGAGCTGCAAGCCCAAGTCTTCGTCGTCGGTTCTCGCTTCGCTTGATCGCTTCCGGTTCAAGAAACAGTAGATGCGAAGGAATGTAAAGTGCGCACTGACGAATAGATAATGCCACAGATTGTTTCCCGAACCACCATGTTCTTCAAAGAATATCCAAGCCACAAATACCGATTTGCTTGCTCGCTGGTTGATTGATCGCCTGATTCTTACATTGGCGCAATCTCTAGTTTACAAAGCGGGCAGCTGTTGTTCTCTCGTATCCACCCGTCCACGCATTCTAGTGGAAAGCAGGAACACACATCCGGAACAAGTTGGGCTTTCAGTAGGTCACACAATCACGAGATCTGTCAGCTGGGTTCATGCCATACCTTCATGGAAGACATGCGCACATGGCAGCGTCAACGCTCTGTCGTCATGCACGAAGCTGTACTGGCAGATGATGCATCTGCACACAGTAGGAACGGGAATGTCAGCTTCACTTTGCAAGAACGCAAAAGCCACACAACTTACAGACAAACAACGTACGAGACATCCGAGTTGTTGCTCCCGCTCCAGCGATGCGTCGGCAGGCACGACATGACCTGAACTGCCATCTGACGCCATCGTTCTTTCTTCACATCGCCGTTGTCCTCACCCAGTTGAAGCAGTTCGTCGTACGTCATGTTGTCCGGATCGATCTCACGACCCTGAAGACCTGCGCTTGCTCCAGTGGCGTTGTTGTATTCGTGCTGGCTCGCAGCAGCAGCAGCAGCTTGGTGTTCTTGCTCGCGTCTGGCTGTGGCTCGAAGACGAGCTTCGTATTCCTGGTACGCAGCAATGTTCTAGAAAGAAAGAGTCCACAATCAATCAGGCGCCAATACCAACAGAATAATACGCCAAGAGAGAGAGAGAGAGAAGGGTCACATACCTCTTGCTGTTGAAGAAACTGCGCTAATGCGACAGACGCCGCTTCGTCGTTGTCTGGTCCGCTTGAAGAGCGTGGGGACGAATTGATCGTGGTTGGAGAAGACGCGCCGGAAGACAGAGCCGATGCGGTTGGGTAAGGCGGAGTCTCTGCAGTAGCAGCTGGACTTGGGGTTGTTGTTGCTGTGCGGCGGCGTCCGAGGTCGTAGTCGCGATCTTGCTCTGGTCCGCGACGAATTCTGCGATCCAGGGGGTCGACCATCCCGAGTCGTGGTCGAGGGCGAGACACTGCAGCGCTCGAGGGTCTTGCACCTGTGTGTCTGTAACTAGACGCACCACTGGCTTGACCACGATTCGCTCCAAGCTCACGCGGCGTTGTTGTTCGCTGCTCGTACAGGAAATCCAGCTGACGGCGACCTGGACGGCCACTTGTTACACCAGAACGTCTGTGCAGAATGGTGTCATCATCGTCACCAGTGCCACGAGCCGAATCGAGACTCTCGGCGCAGAAATCGTCGTCCGAAGGAGCGCGAGTGGTCGAGCGAGAGTTGCGCATGCCGAAATACGATATGGGTGACGACACTTCCGAGTCTTGCGTTCGCCCCATGCTGTGGCGAGACGTTGGGCTCGTGAGGTCGATGATATCCGCACCTGGCGAAGAGCGCTCTGTTCTCGACGGCGAGTGCGCGGCATAGGATGGCAATCGATACCCATCTCGAGACAGAGGAGGCGCTGCGTGCTCCGTGCTGGGACTATGCCTCTCGCACGGAGAGCGCTGCTCGACAGGACTCGAGCTAGCTCGCGATGGGAGTTCTGGTGTCGAAGAAGACGACGGGAGAGGAGACCGGTTGCGCGCATCGCTGATAGTGTTCATCTATCGACAAGAGCAATTCCACCAACACCATGAGCTCAGTGAGCACAAGCTTCGCATGTATATATGTATGTGCAGCGACACAGTGCTTGCAAGCGCATTTTTAAACTCACCACGTGGGCTGTTTCTAGAACCATCTTTGCGTGCGCGCGCTCGAGACGGATGTAGCGCCGCTTGAGCCGCGCGTACTTCTTCTCGAGCTGGTCGCGCTGCTGGCGCTCTTCCTGATAGCGCACCTCCAGGTCGTGGATGTGCTGCTCGAAGAGTCGCATCTGGCTGCTCGTAGGCTGCTGCATGTCGGCGCGGACGCTGCTCTCGCTGCGGCGTGGCCGGTGCATGATCCTCTCTCGTGCTTGACTCTTGGCGATGATGGCGTTTACGCTCAAGTTCTTTTGGTCACATTTGACTTTGCCTTTTTGCCCGCCAAAAAGAGATACTGTACAAATCCAGTACCGATATACCGGCTGTGCCAATAATACCGGTTGGAAGCGATATGGATTTGTTGATACTGGTAGAGTTCCAGCAATGTTTCGAGCACTGGTATTGTACCGGCACAGTTTGGTGTCGTCGACTGCTGGCTGTGAATGATATGAGCAGATTTTGAGCGTGTTGACAAGAAACAGCTGTGGCTTCACTTGGAATAGAGAGAAAGTGAGCGGAGGCAGCGGCGCGTGAGGGCGAGAGAGAGAGAGAGAGAGCAGTCGAAATGCTGGAAGATCCGCGCGTGCAGGGGCTCGCGACATACGTCGGCGCGTGGAGCCTGCTCTGGATCGCCATCCTGCTGGTGATACCCGCCGGCGCCAGCGGACGCAACCACATCGTGTCGCTCAACGCTGCGCACGGCGTCGTGTGCACCGTCGCCGCGGCGGTGACCGTGCTCTACAGCCTGGACACGACCAACTCGGTGGCGGTGTCGCTCTCGTACTTCCTCGTGGACTTTGTGGCGATGGTGAACAGCGACGGGCTGCGTAACCTGCCGAAACTGAACCGGTCGCGACAGATGGACTACGCGCACCACGTGCTCGGTCTCGTGTGGGGGTTTGTGTTCTTCGTGCTGGAAGCGCACGTGTGCGACGCGAGCATGGGCAACCCGTACGTGTGGATCCAGACGAACGAAGTGAGCACGCCGTTCTACAACTGGTTCCGCCTCACGAACAGCAAGGTCGCCGGCGCGCTCTTCGCGCTCTCGTTCTTCGGCTCGCGCATCGTGTTCAACTCGGTGTTCCTCATCCCGCGCTTCGCTGTCGCGTGCGACCTGCGCTACCTCGTCGCCTGCGTGCCGTTCTTCCTGCTGCAGTACGTCTGGTTCGTCATGATCGTGAAGAAGATGCTGGGCACGCTCTCGCCCAAGGACAAGACCAAGACCAAGACCACGAACCAACAGTCAGAGGTGTCGCCGCCGCCATCTTCATCAGCTGCTGCTGCTGCTGCGGTCTTGTCCGCGACGCTAGAGACGAAGAAAGAAGCATAGACGACAAGACAGAAACGCAAGGAAACCTCAGGGTCGGACAGAAGGAAAAATCGAACGATGGAGCGGCAGGCGACAAGGTCTGGCTCGAAAGAAAGAAGACATTGAAACGTGATGGTGGCTGGCTGTCTGCCTTTGTTGAGATAGAGATCATCACTTTTGTGTTCGCCCACAAGCTGAAAGCGCCATGTTGCATTCATTTGCATTCGTGCCTTGCTTGACTTGCTATGTACACTTTTTTTTGCCAGGATGAGCGTCTGATTTTAGAGAACGAGCGCCACATCTCGGAGAAAGTTATTTGGTTCTTCCTCTGCCGTTACACGCGCTCTCGTCCAGACACATTGTGAAGACGTTGTGTGAACCCTGCGACCTTCTCGCCAGGAGTTTCCCCCGACTTTAACAGCCTCTGTGCCAACTCGTTGAGCTGAAGAAACACCCAGTTTCGATATTAACTCGCTTCAGAAGGTTCGTCTTCACAAGGGAAACACTCGAAGTTGAAGGTGCCAGTTCGGCGGCGTGGGCCACGCTAATCTGGGCGAAACAGGCTTGCGTGCGTGCCTCAGACGCTGCTATGCACCAATTTCCAACTTTTTTGGTCAGCTTTGATCTGCTGCTTTGCGTTTGGAGCTCGTAGGTGAACAACTGTGCTGCAGGCGCAACACAACGAGAGCAGTGCGCGATCCAATATCTCTATCGCTTCCTGATAGAGAAGCAGCGGAAGAAGAGACACCAGCCACCACTACCACCACCACCACTAGAGCACAGTCTGGTGTTGGCGCATTCTCTTTCTCGGCTGACGCAGAATCCAAAAGCGCCAACGGCAACGCATGCGCCAGCACCTGACGCCCCAGCGGTACGTAAACTGCATGCGATTGTGAACCACCGCGTGCGCATGCGATCCATTCGTCCACTGTGAGCGTCCGTCTATATTTATTTACGCCGCTGAGTGAGTGAGACCGCACCTGCTCACCCGCCACGAAAGAAAATAAAACCAATCGGACACATTGCGCTGATCTGCGATCGTGTGGCGAATGGGATGCGATGGATGCGAGTGCGAACCTGCTCAAGAGCACAAGCTCGATGCGCGAGTGATTGGCACTCGAAAAACAACGATAGACATGGACGTGAGCATGAGAAGCGCGGGTGATCTAACGATGCTGCATGTGGGGTGTAGTTTGGTGGAGAGTCAAGCAGGAGGAAGCGTGGCGATGCCCTCGCGCGAAGACGCCGAGCGAGGCGATGACGCGGGCAAGACGGACGCGGCGCGGATACCGCGCTTGTTCCCGTCGAGCAGCGCGTTTCCGGTTCACTCCCAGCAGCTGCAGCAACAGCACCATCATCATCAGCAGCAGCAGCGACAGCAGGGACTCTTCCAGCAACCGCACTCCGCATTCCCGCACCGGTCAGCGGCGGACACCATGCTCGGACTCAAGACGCTCGCAACGCATGCAGACAGACAGGTGCCGATTCTGAACCACGACGGCAACCCGATGCCCACGTTCCCATCTCTTCGCGTCTCGTCCTCGCTGTCGTCGGGGTTCACAGCGCAACGCATGGCTTTGAACACAGCGCCAGGACTCTTCCCGCCAGCCATCACCACAGCGGCGGAAGACCAACGACGAAGCAATAATCAGCACGCGAGCTCTTCGCTGCAAACAGAGGAAACTGCTGGTGAGAACAAAGTTTCTCCTGTGCATTTCGGAGAGTATCTCGGTCGGAAGAACAAGCGCGGCGAGTCCAGGATGGCGGATAATGCGACGTCGCCTACCTCTCGGTCTCAAGCTTACAATAGCGACCGAGAGATCACACTGAGTCCTCCGAGCACAGGTGAGTTTGGGGATGCGTCACTTGGCAATCTGTTTCGTGTGCTAACTGATGACTTTTCCTTTGCGTGTAGCTGTTCCTGGTCCCCGCATCTTGCCAGTAGCCACGACAATCGCGTGGAGATCCTCAAGTTCCATCTTCTCTCCAAACAGCAAGAGGTATCGATCCAGCCCAGTTTTAACCGGCCAGAACGAATCGAAGGCTCCGTTCACACTTGCACCGCTTGAGCCACAACGAAGGTATGATGACACACAGCGTCAACTTCTATGTGTGCCTGCCAGCAACTAACTGAATGACTTGCACGCGCTCTAGTACTTTGCCTATATCAACTCTCACACGCTCTACAAGTGGACCCGCAACCAGCGGCGGACCGCCACCAGCAGCAATGGCGAACCAACCTGTGCTGGTTCGGAAAGTGTCTTCCAAGTGGCGAGACGAGCTGGAGGAGCACGACCGGCGGAAATCGCGCGAGCGCATTCAGCGAGGGCTTATCAAGCACGCGGAGGGCGACTTCGACGTGCTGCTGCTCATCATCGCGGCCATGGAGGAAGAGCTCCTGCACATCAAGACCACTTCGAAAGACCACTATTTCCAACAAGCTCAGGCGCTGAGCGCCGAGATCCAGCACGCGTCGCTCGAGCGCTAGCCAGCAGGATGGTTGTGTTGCTGCTGCGAGCTGGGTGGGTATACATACATATGAGCGCACGAGGGTCTTGCTTGGACCTCGACAAAGTAAGTTGTTATTGGAAATTTTATATAAATATTAAGGTAAATAGTGTGAAGTGATGAGAGAACGAGATGACAGCATCGACGAAGCTCTGGAAGCGAACGGAGCTCGATCCGAGGCGCTGCTGATCATGGAAAAAGAAGAAGAAGAAATGCGTCGTCGTGAGGCGGGAGAGACAGAGGAATCTACTCATCGCGTTCAAGAGAGCGAGCAAGACACCAGCAGCAGCAGCCAGCCTGAAAAAAGAGAGATGCGAGTCGCTAATCAAAAAGTTCAAAGAGAGAGACAACGGAATTTCTCCACAAAAGCCACAAGTCCCAAGTGTTCGCCGTGCATGTGCTCTCTCGTTCGTTACTGATGGTGTTATTTTGAGTTGTTCTCAGGTGCAAAATGGCCGCGCGTCTCTCCGCTCATTTTCTCGTGAAGTTCTGAACTGGGAAGCGCTTGCTCCAAGCAGAAAAAGAACACCCGAGAAAGCCGAAGACGAAGAAGAAGAAGATCGACAGCAAACATGGCGAGCATGCAGCTGCAGGACATCCGCGGGATGGGCGAAGCGCTCACAGAGGCGCGCGAGATGTGCCAAGAAGCGCAGTTCGAGAAAGGGCTCCAGCTCTACCAGGAAACGCTGCAGACGCTGCGCCAGTTCATCCGCAGGATGCAGAAGATGACCGAGCGCCAGCCGTGGTTGCAGGTATTTGTTTTCCTCTATCTATCATCATTCCTTACTCAATGTCCTTAATGTGGTTGCGTGTGACGGAATCTTCCTGCCATGGTAGATGCAAATTGAGCTCGAGAACGAGTTCAACCTGATCTCGGACTACGCGGAGCTCACGCAGGCGTTCAAGATGCCACCGGGAGTGGCGAGAAGCAATGCCTCCAAGCACCAACAGCAGCAGCATATTCCAGTATCGTCAGGTGCAGCAGCAACAGCAGTGCCCTGTGGTAGAGTGCCAGCCACTGTGGCTACACCTGGTGGTTTTGTGTTGCCGAAATGCTGATAGTTCCATTATCGTGTCGTAGGATGGCCAGGGTCGCGACCCGGACATCTGGGCACCGCCATCACCAGACCAATTCGGTCGAGGTCGTGCTGGAAACGCGCCACCAGCGCAGCGAGCACCGCCGTCCTGGGCTGCAGACAA
>JAASFO010000623.1:0-16370 GCA_023333815.1 Globisporangium recalcitrans
CTGTACTGATTAGTACATGAGAGGAACATTCTGCACTGATTAGTACAGAGAACCTTTGTGACGTCATCAGATGACGTCACACGTGCATGCAGGGACCTGTTGTACCGTAATCCCTTTGTCGTTTGCCTCTGCAATGCACGTTGAAGGTGGTGTGTGACACACGATCTGGCAAACAGATCCACCTTCATGTAATGGCTGGCTATGGCCCATTACAGTAGAGAATGTTCACCGAATAGTGCTCTGAGATTCGCTAGACGCACTCTCGCGATCTCATGGTGACACGTCTGTTTCGTCACCAAGACAGTTTCCTAAGTAGGAACATCATTCTGTACTTGATTAGTACATGAGACCATCATTCCGCGCTGATTAGTACAGAGGACCTCGTGACATCATCAGGTGACGTCACACGTGCATGTGGGGCTCTTATTTGCGTCATCGATTTCTCATCACGGCACCCACAATGCACAGCGAAGGTGGGGTGTGACACACAGAATCAGTCATCTGATTCACCTTCATGCAATGGTGGGTACGGCTCAATACAAGCACGGGCATGCTTGGAAGGAAGCCCAGATCCGCGAACATGTCTGTTTGGATGAGGAAGATCGCGGCCGTGACGATCTCAATGACCGTTTGGTTCGCGCCACAGTCCTCGTTCCGATGTCACACTCCCAAGCCAAACAGATATTGTACACGATAAAAGCAAAGCTGATTGGCCAAAGGTTTTGTCCGACACCGCTGATTGGCCGATCGGTTTCCATACATCCGCTGTATGAAATCGGAATCCTCTCTCTGATTGGCCGGCTGTATCGACCAATCAGGGGCGTATCCCTGTCGAAATGAGTAAATGCACAAATTCATTAAAACCCGTTTTCGTCGCGATTGCTTTTCAGGGTTTTAATGAATTTGCATAGAGTTTGTATGGCGAATGAAAGCTCTGTCGGATCTGCTGATGAAGCTCTCTACGGAGAATTACGACTCTAGCCGCAGAATCAGAGGGAACTACGATTCTGGCAGGAGGGAGCACTTGAGTCTCAGCTAAAGCTCATTTGATCGTTTGCAGGCAACTACAGTAACGAGCGCACCAGACAGGAATGGATCTCTCGTCCAAGGACAAGACGCGCGGCGCGTACGTGGTTCTCCCTCCCCCTCTCTGTATCTATGTGGCTGTGGTGACGTATGTGCGGCTGTGTATGCTGCTGATGCTAATGTGTGCGCGCCTTTTATAATGACGACGCAGCGCGTTCCTGGCGACGCACAAGAGCAACATTGCGCTCTGGTCGGGCTTCTTCGTGCTCGTGCTCTTCTGCTACCACCTCTTCAGCGACGGCGACTTTTCGTTTCTCATGGTACGATACGTGCCGGCGCTTGTCTGCTTTTGCATTGTGTGTGTGTGAACGTCCTTGCTTAACGATATGAGCGCTTGTGTGTGTGGACTGGTGATGCCGTTGTGGTGTTGTTGCAGACGTTTGGATCGTTTGTGCGTGCGTTTGGATTCGCGTTCCTCATCTTCAAGGCGTTCTCGCAGCGCTCCGTGGCAGGTACCACATACGATCAACTGTCGCTTTTCGAATGGTCACGTGGCAATGATACTGACGCCTCTACCCTTGCATCCCGTTAAATATCCCCACACAGGACTCTCGTTGAAGACGCTCGAGCTCTACGCGTTCGTGTTCTTCTTCCGCCTGAGCTCGATCCTGCGCTACCAGGGGTACCTCCCGTACGACCGCAGCGGTGACTGGCTGTACTCGTTCCTCGAGATCAGCGCGCTCGTGATGTGCTGCGGCGTGCTCTACCTGGTCATGGTGCGCTTCAACTCGACCTACGAGCTGCGCTACGACACCTTCGGCTGGCTCCACGTGCCCACGGAGCTCGGCGCGCTCTACATCTTGCTGCCGTGCATCTTCTTCGGAATGGTGCGAATGGCAATACGTGGCAATGGTGCCAATAGCTGTGAGGCTAGGATGCTAATGACTGCTTTTTTCTGCTCGTTTTGCGCAGCTGATCCACCCAAACTTGAACCGCAACTGGTTTGCCGATGTCGCGTGGACGATCGCTCTCTACATTGAGGTACGTTGTGTGCCTATTGGTTGCAGGAGTGGCAATGGCTATGTCCTAGAGTCGTGTCAATGCTGATGTCCTCTCTTCTTGTCGTTTTAAACAGGCTGTCGCGATTCTGCCGCAGCTCTTCATGTTCCAGAAGCGAGTACGTTTGATCTTGGCGCGTCTGTTGCAATGCGCGTGCACCGCAGACTAGACTGACGCTCTTTGTTTCTCTTTCCCTGTTCACAATTAGGGCGGTGGCGCTGTGGAGTCGTGCATCTCGCACTTTGTGTACGCGCTGGCGTTCGGCAGCTTCTTGCACCTGGTGTTCTGGTTCTCGTCGTACCACGAGCTCGGCGAAAAGGACGCGGGCCAGCACGTGGGCTACGCGGTCATCTTTGTGCAGATCGGCCACATGCTCATGATGGCGGACTTCTTGTACTACTACTTCAAGAGGTGCGCACGTCGCAATACTGAACCTGAAGCTCACATGATAGATGGTCGGTCGTCTATGGCATTGTTGCTAACCCTCGCACATGTGTGCATTGCTTCGTTCCAACAGCATGAAGGACGGCGGCCCAATGATGCTCCCAACTCACGGCGCGTACCAGGCGTAGACTTTGGTTGAGCTGGCGTGCTGAAGCGTCCATTTAACCAGGGCAAAGTCCAAGAGAGAGAGAGAAAGAGAGAGAGAGAGAAGAGAGAGATGCCCGTGGTCCCAGAAAGAGGAGGCGCGAGGCTTTCTTCGCATGTGAGGAGGAATCGAATTTGTTTGTGCGTTTTGCTTTTTTAACAAGTAGCCAGAAGAAAAGATCGCCTCTTTTACAGATCCAACCATCACATGGGAGCTGATTGCCACCATTGCCCTGTCATCTGTTTCTCGCCCACACCAAACTGCCACGTCACGCCACGCAAATTCAATGGACAACCGAGCACTTCACATCCGTAAACAAAGACTTGCATATTTCACCATATTGACAAAGAAAAACGTATTATCTCTACACGTCCAGCAGGAAGACAGGCACGAAGAACCCGTCGCGACAAGAGACCCCAGCTGGAAGGCTGCGCTTAAATAACAATTCGGCGGCGCTGGCAATTCGCTCCTGCGCAGCGCTCTCACGACAGCTCTGGTTGTATTTCTCTCTCTCTCGTTCGCTCGCGTCTCGACCTGTTCTGCTCTGCTCTGGACCGTTCGTTCTGCATGTGGCAGCATCCAACCGCCCTTTCTTTCGAACGAACACCGCTCCTGGGGATATATAGCTCGGGAACTCCCGGACGCTCTCGCAGTGAATCTTCGTTCGACTCACGCACTACTCGTCCGTCTCCCTTGCTCTCTTCTTCCTCTCCTGCTCTTCTAATAATCGTCATAGTCCATCGAGATGTCGCTCGCTATTAACCGGTCGGCTGGCTGCGTGCTCGCCCAGGACACGTCGTCGTCGTTCGCCTCGCGCACCGTGATGCACGTGCTGCAGACCTTGACGAGCTGGTTGCGCGCCTTGGCGGCGTTCTTCACGCTCGCGTCTGTGAACGGCAGCTTGCGCTTGTATCGCGAGCACGGTCCGCAGCAAATGCGACCACAGAGCCGACAGTGGTGGCGGCGCACGAGCAGACTGAACTTCTTGGAGCACGCCATGCACGACTTCTGCGCCGAGTACGGCACCCACTCGGGCGGGTGCACGATGAACTTTGCGAGCCACCCGAGCTGCGCGGGAGACAGGATGTCGAGCACCAGCACGCCCTCGTTGTTGCGGATCGTCATGCTCGCGTGCTCGCGCACCAGACACGCCGCGATCTTCCAGAGTCCCTGCGACACGGCGATGTGCAGTACAGTGTTGCCGGCGGCGTCGATCGTGTTCGGGTCGCTGCCGTGTTTCATCAGCAAGCGCACGATCTCCGGGTCGTCGTCCTGCGCGGTGAGCACGTGCGCGATAATCGGGAACACGTCTCGCTGGTTCTTCGTGGTCGGGTCGGCGCCTTTGAGCAGCAGCAGCGCGACCACCGCCGGCGCGGCAGGCGTGTTGGACGTTGCAGCAAAGTGCAGCGGCGTGTTGCCGTTGCGGTCGGGCTGCGTCACGAGCATGCGGAACTCGGGCGTCGCGAGCAGACGCACGGCTTCGAGGTTGCCGTACTTGGCGGCGATGTGCAGCGCGATCTGCTCCTGCTTGTACGACTTCACGGACGCGAGGTCGAGCGGCTTGCCGTCGTACATGGCGAGCAGCGACGTCACGACCGCCGCGTCGCCGCGCTTGGCCGCGCGGTGCAGTGCCGTGTAGCCGGACGCGTCGGGCTTGTACGGGTGGTAGCCCTGCTTCTTCCACTTGTTGGCCGTGACCATGCTGAAGCGCATCGACTCGCTCTCGCGGATCGACGTCATGCTGGAGATCGTCTGCGTGAGTTTGGCGGACACGCGCTCGTTGGACCACACGCGCAGGTTCTTGAGCGCCATGGGGATCTCAAAGTCCGAGTCCATGGTCGACGTCGACGAGAACGACGACTCGTCCTCGTTGTCGCTGCCCGAGTCATAGTTGGAGCGTCCATACACCATCTCTGCTTGCTGATCTGGATCGCAGGCAGCCTGCCAATTGAGAGAGAGATACAGAGATCGAGGAGCTCGTGGGCTCAGCTGCGCACAAGAATGGCGGCGGCGGTGCTTGTAATTGTTGCTTGCTGCTGCGCGCGTGCTTACACTGGCGAGATGCCCAGCAGCGAGCGTTCGGTGGGACGCGTAGAGGGCGGGCCGGCGCAGATGGTGCGTCGGAAGCCTGGAGCTCTCAGTCAATAAGCTCAGCAGAGACGACGGCGACAGAGACGGCGGCGGCTGCTGCTGGGAGTAGAGCGGAAATGCTTTTTCACTTTGATTTTACAGCAGCAATAGAAAAAGAGTCCAGAGCAAAAGAGCTGGTAGAGGCGGATCAAAAGGAAGAGGGACGAGGCTAGCGCCACCATCCAGAGTGTCGGTCTGTCTCGGATTTCGGAGAGGAAGCTGGCCAATTGCTTCGAAAAAGTCTGAGGGATCACGCTGTGTCACCAAATGGTGCGAGAGAGGTGGAAGAAGGGGTAGGGCAGCGTGAGAGACACCGAATCTCTCTCACATTGCTGCAATGCAGTTCAGCAAGAAAGCTCAGCTTTGAATTGCGATCTTCTTCCTCCAAGCGCACTATGAACGCCATCATTACTCCAAGCGCATTATGGACGCCTCGGATGAATATATACATCACCCAACGACCACAGCATTTTGAAGCATGTTTGCCGAAATGGGCGAGGTGTTGTGCGATCAAGTTGCAGTGACGAGGTTTCATGTGAGGTGCAGTCTGCACAGCACACGTGCCTCTACCATGATTGAATTGTTGAAGTCGCTGCCAAGCTGCACTTTTACCATCGAGACTGACAAGACGAACGCGACTAAACGAGCGATGTAGTTCTGACACCAGTGAGCCACATCTACTGGCAGCAGTAGAAGCACATGCGTGTGTGAGTAACACCACCAACATGCGCCACGAGAACATTGCCATATACAACAGCACAGCTGGATAGCTGCTACATTCATGCTCTCCTACCAAGATGCTTGATGCTCTCGTCCACATTCTCCAAAAGATTGCATCTGTCACTTTAGCCCTGCATCACACCAGCTTAGAAAGTAGCTGTATTGAACACATCCTGGACGTATTTGAGTGCATTTGCGTGTCACCTCGCGATCGGACATCGCGCTCGTTGGAGCTTGATGCGATTTGCACGCACCCAAGCAGCCATCATCATGATCCGACAGCCAACAGTGTGCAGTCAAATGCGCGTTGGATAGACGCGGTCTTTCGCAAATGTTGGTTTGCGTGTCTGGAATCCCTCCTTGCAAATAACCTGAACTGTCTGACAACTGGTGCCTGGGTTTCCTTGTTAAAGCTCTGTGAGTTGAGAACATCTGGTCATGACCTCAAGAAAGACTGTGTCTTTCGAGGAACGCTAGATGGATGCATGATGCCAGTCAATGAGCTCCAACCAGCCTTGCCTGAGCACTTGCAAGGGAGAACGCTTCACTCTGCGGTTGTCGTCGATGGTGTGGTTTCCATAAAATGCGAGTAAATTTGGTAAATCATGGTAAATGATGGGAGAGCAGAACAGATTATGGGACCATACAATTTGCTATTGCGCGAATCAGCAACAATCTGTCTCAAGCGACTTTTGTGTGCTGTACTGCGTTTCAGTATCGAGGCAAGTGAGACCGATTGTTGCCGTTTCGCGCAACAGCAAATGTGCAGTCAAAAATGCACCAAAATACACCATGATTTCCCATTTCCAAAAGAGCTGTCTTTTTGGACAGAATGCAGTTATTCTGCCATGTCGACTCTGATTTCTGCGAATGAAAGCCATTGCAACATCCACATTTTCAGGGTGATCGCAATGGAGTCGCTCTTCGTGCGCTCGCTGGCGCTGCCGGCCACCCCGGAGGCGCACTGCCTCGTGAGCGCGTCGCGCACCACCGCCGACGGTACGTTCGCTGTGGCGAGCGCGTCTGAAGGCGTCATCCGCGTCTACGCGGCGTCCTGCGCGGCGCTGCTGCACGAGTTCGCGTCGATCCACCGGCGCATCTACGCGCTGCACTTCACGAGCTTCTCGGACTCGCTGGTGACGCTCGAGAGCGACGCGCTGGGCGATGGGGACGATGACGACGACGCCGAGACGTTCCTGTGCGTCTACCACGACTGGCGCGAGCGCAAGATGGTGCGCGGCTACACGCTGCCACTGGGCGTGCTGGAGATCCCGAGCTCGAAGCGGAAGGGTGACTGCGTCGCCGTGTGCAGCTTCACGGGCCGTGTGGTGGTGGCCATGGGGGACGTGCTCAACATCTGGCAGTGCAGCCGCGGCTTCTTCGAGCACGTGATGGAGCTCAAGGTCGACATGTCGCAGCAGCACGCGTACCTGCAGGTCGAGTTCGTCGCGATCCACGGCGTGTACGTGGCTTACGCGTCGCAGACCGAGGTGCGCGTGATGGAGATCCACGTGCGCAGCGCCAAGGAGGCAGAGAATAGCAGCAGCAGCAGCGCCGTGTCGCTCAAGCCGCTGGCTCTGCAGGCGAGTCCCCTTCAGCCGCATCGCCACCACCAGAACGACAAAAGTGTCCGGCAGGAGTCCTCTTCGCGTGGACACGCGCCAGAGGACGAGGCAGACTGTGTCAACATCGCGTCGCTCGACGACATGGACGCGTTTGTGGAAGTGCCGATCCCGTGCTCGAGCTACGGCGAGATGGACGCAGTGGACCAGCGCGACGAGAAGCGCATCTTCGACGACCAGGACCACGTGCCCATGGTGCTCGCGCGCAACGAGTCCCAGCAGGAGGCGTGGAACCTCGCGGGACTCGTCAAGAGCCAGGACATCCGCGTGAACCAGGCGCTGTCGTACTTTGTGGGTGAGAGCGACGTGCAGGTGTTGCTGCAGCGCTTCCTGCCGCCCAACCACTGCGTGCAGTCGCTCGCGTTCCTCCCCGAGACGATCGACAACCAGGTGAGCGTCGAGGCGCGGAGCTACACGCGGCTGCTGGTGGCCACCGAGAGGGACGCGTTCCTATACTACTTTTTGTCGCAAGAAGCCGACTTGACGCGCAAGCAGATGTCCAAGAAAGTGTTTGGGAAAGGCGAGCGCACCAAGTCGCGGGGGATGCACACGCCCATCAACGTCGGCAGGGTCGTCGTTGGCAAGAGTCGAGACTCGTTCACGAGTAGTCTCGACGACGATACCGAAGGAGAAGAAGAAAGCGAATCATCAGCAGCCACTGGAACAACAGGAACAACAACAGCAGACGACGCGTCGAGCGCCGAGTCCGGACGCGTGGTCATGTACTACAAGTTCTCGTCGCCGGTCGCGTGCATCGCCGCCAACAGCTCGTTCCTGTTTGTCGCGACGCTGTCGGGGCTGCAGGTCTGGTCGATCTGGAGCCCCTGCCACTACGTCGCTGCCAGCCGCGCGCTGAGCAAGTCGCTCGTGCCGCAGCCCGCGCAGCCGCAACTGCTGTGCACGCAGCCGATGCCGTTCCCGGCGTCGCAGATCGCGGCGCTGGACTCGTACGTGGTACTGCTTCCAAAGCCAGCAGCTGTTGAGAACAGCCAGCAGCATCTTGTGTCGCGCGACTTCATCCGACTGAGTAGCATGGCGGCCGCCGACCGTCTTCCAGAGGACGAGTTTGAATTGCGACGTGGTGGCGCGCACGGAGGGGCGAGTCGTCGGTCGTACCCGCACCAGTTCCAGCGGAGCGTGATGATCTTCCAGCAGAGCCCGCCGTCGCTCATTTTCTCGTATATGCGCAACGGGATCCTGTTTCCCCGTGGCGGCGGTGGTGATGACGACGGGATGAAGCCAAGCCAGATCGACCTGCTGCTGAGTCTCTTCTCGCTCTACAGGTACCGCGCGGACGTCGGATTGGATTTGCTCCACCTGCACAACAGCAGCAGCAATGACTCGAGTATTGCGAACAGCATTAGCGATGAAAAGGAGACACTGGCGCTGGAACTCGAAACGAAGCTCTACGACACGATCGCCAAGGCGTGCGCCGCGGATCTCGCCAACGTCTTCATGTCTGCGTCGCATCGGAACCTGTCGCGAGCCGCGCTGCTGTACGTGGCGTCCAACGTCTCGTCGAGCGAGGTGATGCAGCGCTTCCAGGCGATCATGGACGACGAGAACCGGTCTGAAGTGATCGACGCCACGGGGAAGTACCTGGACGCGTTCGTGTTCCCGTCGTCCGAGTCGTTGCCCTCAATCAGCGCGAGCCAAGCCGCCGCGTACTCACTGAGACAGCAGCAACAACAGAGCAGCAGCAGTGAGAGTAACAGCGAGAGCAACTTCACGCGCACCGTGCTGCTCCACTATGGGAAGTACGCCCCCGAGCAGCTCTCGCGCCTGATCGTCGACTCGAGTCTGCTCTGGTCGCTGCAGGACATCGAGTTTGGGCTCGAGAAGCTCACCGAGTCGACGAGTCAGAGCGTGCTCGTCAAGATCGCGACGCTCGTGCTGATCCTGCGCGCGTCATCGTTCTCATCTGAGGATTGGGAGATTTATAAAGCGACGACGGGAATGGAGAAGAGCGCAGAGCGCGTCGACCATTTCCTCTCGCTCTGCTCGTACGAGTCCATGACGAGCCACGTGGGGCACTTGCTGAGCGACCACCGGGATGCGCTCGTCCACCTGAGTGTCACGCACCCGGAGCTGCTCGTCCAAGTCGCTGAGCCGACGGCCACCAAGAGCGCCAATGAGACCAAACGCTTCACGTCGTCCTCATTCGCGCACGCGCTGCTTGAGAATGCGCCGAAAGTGCTGCTGCAGATCCTCGAGCGCGTGTTCACGAGCGCCGTGCGGCGCCAGGAAGCCGTGTTTGCGAGTCTGCTCTTCTGCTTGAGTGTCATCGGAGATGCCGCCGAGCCCTCGATCCAGCGACTGGCGCAGTACCGCTCGCCTTCAACTCTTGTCAGAAAGAGCGATGATGGCGCAACGACGACGTCGTTTGTGGCGAATCAGTGCTTTGTGCTCCGGTTCCTCGTGTTTGTGCTCGAGATGTTCCCATTATTGAACCAGCTCGTGGAGAAAGAGGAGCTCCACGAAGACGAAGACGACCTGAAGCGCGTGAAAGCGGCGGTCGGCATGGAGATGATGGCGCTCTCGGTGAAACTGAGCTCATTCACCCAGAGCCTACGCAGGAACAGCAGCGTTGATGGCGAAGATGATTCGCGCATCACGACAACTTTGCTGGCGCTTTTCGACCAGAGAGGATCTCATGAAGAAGCAGAACAAGAAGAGGATGCGTTTGGGGCTCAGCTTCCCGAGTGGGTCCACGAGTACCTGACAACGCGCTGCTTGCCAAATGGATCGTCTTCGTCAGAGTCATCACTGCGTAGCAGACTGCGGTTCCTGCTCACACTGACGCTCGAGCTGCAGCAGGAGAAGGATCTGATCTCACCCTCGGAGATCCTAAGAGTTTATGAAGCTGCTAACCCTGTTGCCGCTGCTGGGGCGAAGAAAAAAAGCGACAAGAAAGCGGCGAATACGTCGACTCCATCAACAGTGTGGGAGCTGGAAAACGACTTCGCGGCGCTGGTGGTGCTTCTGACGCTGCCTCGGCTCTCCAGGTATGTCCATTCATTCATTCATTGATCCAGTCTCACTTGGTCCACCATGCATGCTTCATTCGCAATGAGGCTCGCTCGAAGAGCTACTAACTTGTTGTTGCCTCTATTATGACGTGTCTCCCTCTCCAGGACGGTGGACGGTCTGCAGCTGATCGCCGCGCGTGCAGACTTTGTCAACTTGTTCCTTCCCTACGGAAAGTGCTACTGCGTGACGCTGGAGGAGTGGAGTTTCCTCATCAAGACGCTCTCCGCGATCTCTGAAAGCTTCCCAGAGGTGCGTGCGCAAACGCTCTCCAATTGGTCGTCGAGAACTCTCGAGTGTCGACATTGTTGTCGGAATTTGCTCTCACATCTGCTCGTGTGTGCATCTCTCTTTGTTGTGTTGCTTGCTTGCGCAACGCAGGACGAATCCGCCCACGACGAGATCGCGATCCTCGAGAGCGTGCTCAACCACATCTGCTCCACGCTCGGACCGGAGGACCTGCTCCAAGTGCTGCCGGACGACGGCGACCTGGCGATGTACATGGCGACAATTGAAGCCAGCGTGCGCTTGGGCGAGGCGCAGGAGAAGACAAAGCCCGACCACTTTGTCGCGATCCGTGCGCCATAAGCGCAGCTCGCACCACCCCAGTTTTGCTGCTGCCTCTGTCTTTAATCGTCGAAAGTCGTAATGTACTGTTGCTGTTGTTGTGGTTGGAGCTGTTGACCGCCGAAGCCGATGCTTTGGTTCTCAATGAGTCTCGTGATCGCGTCAATGTACTGTTGTCACAAAGAGAGATAGTCCGTCAGTTGACCATGCGCCAGAGATTTTCCAGATAACAATTCCTCGGAGTCTCGTGAACGTACCGCTGCGCGAATCTGGCGGAACTTTGGTTTGCGTCTTCCTTTGATGAACGTGCGAAAGTGGATGACCCAGCGCTCGTTCGCCTGGAGCGCGATGTAGCTCTCGTCGCCCCTTGCGCGCTGCACGACCTGGTTCTCCTCCTTGAGGTTGAGTTCAAAGAGCATCCGGGACGTGTCGTCCTGGCCAGGCGGTGCGACGCTGCTCGAGCGGTTCGAGCGGTTCGCGGCCGAGAGCGAGAACGAAGCTCCGCCACCGCTCACTGGGTACTGCTGCTGCTGCTGCTGCTGGGGAGAGGGCATTGGGATCAGTGGCATCCGCAGAGGAGGCGCCTCCATGGCGATCGTGCTCGTGTGGCGCGGCAGGAAGCGACCGTCCCAGAAGAGCAGCTGGTCGAGCTCCTGCAGGAACTCGCGCACCTGGGCTGCGGGCGTCTGCGGCGGCAGACGGATATCCAGTCGCAGCGGCCAAAAGTGCGAATGGTAGACCGCGGTTGTGGATGTGACCGTGCCGCCCGCGGGGATGAACGTCTTGGTGTTGTCGTCCGTGTCCAGCACGATGAAGCCCAGCGGCGCGTCGCTCACACTGCCCTTTGAAGTGCCTTGGACGTCAATGTGCGTGTCCAGATGCAGCATGTTGGAGAGGAACATGTAGTGCGCACCCATGACGTTGCGGAGCTATCGTCGAGCACATAGCAAGGCACATCAAGTCCATAGTTAAGTTCGCTAGTCTAGCCTCACCACAGCACCGTGGATATTCACATTTTGCTCGTCTTCTTTACCAGTGGCAGCGTGGAGAGCGCGATGGCCATGAAGAAGCCCGTGGAGAGCACGAGGCGCACGTAGTTGTCGTCGCTGATGAAGCTCGCCAAGTAGTACGTGTACACGACGAAGATGAGCAGCAGCATCTTGGCCAGCTGCCACCATTCCAGACAGCATCACATCACCATATTGAGTCCACCGACATCAGCATCAAACGTAAGAATTGCATGAGAGTGGATGAGCGTACCGCGGTTCCTTCATGCAGCAGCGTCTTCCGTCCGGGCTCCTCGGATTTGCTGTACCCTTCGACGCCTTTGCGCACGATCACCTGCCGATAAGGAGGCAATAGGCATCTGTTAGGAATGGTCGTCAAAGAGTACAGAGCGTCTCTACAGAGTCACACATACATACCACGCGCAGCAGGTTGCCGCCGGCGTCCATCCAGATGATGAAGCAGACGCCGAAGAGCCACGCCGGCCACTGGCAGAGGAACATGGAGAGCTGGGAGACCTTGAGCGCGATCCAGAGCAGCCCCGCGCGGCAGAGCAGCGATGTCTGCCACATCATCAGCGCCTTCGCGTCATCTGGCCACCTAGCGTCATGCGCACATAGCGTTTAGCATTACGACACACAAATAGAGAGATGGTCACAGAGCGGCCAAGAACATGTATACAAAAAGCGACGTACAGCCACTTCTTGGGCGTGAACTTGCGCAGCAGGAAGAAGACGCTGCGCGCGATGGGGTACGCGAGCACGGCCGAGAGGAAAAAGAGCACGATGGACACGTACGTGTGGATGCTCCCGCCGCGCGTCTCCCGCCACCACGTCTCCCAGCCGTCCAGCTCGATCACGCAGAAGTCTGCCATGCGTCGTCCTTCTTGTCGTTTTGAGCAACAGCAATCTCTTCATCCAGTTTCGTCAGAGTTAATTCTTGCAATTCTTGAGAGAATCTCTCAAAATACAGCGATGCGATTGGCTGGAAGAACGGAACAAGCAATCTGATTGGCGAAATTCAGTTCACATGCACAAAGAGAAACCAACATTCAACGAATGATCGAATGATGAATTCACATGTCTAATCGGGAAAAGGCAACATGAGCACGTGCTGTTCGCGCTGCCCTCTACAGGTCGTCTTCGTCGTCCATGTCCTCGTCGTAGGACTCGTAGCCGTCCTCTCCTTCTCCTCCCTCGCCAGCGGCCTCGCGGCGCAGTCGTCGCGCCTCCTCCTTCTCCTTCTCGAGCTTGCGCAGGTGCGCGCGGCGGTCGCGCTCGCGCATGCCCTCGAGCGTGCCTTCGAACTCCTTGGTCTCCTTGGCGCGGATCAGCGCGAGCTCCTGCTCACTCAGCACGATCTCCTTCGACTGGCAGCACTTGGCGCAGATGTCGCGCTCCTGTTGATGAGTAGCATAACAACACACAGGAGGCTCTCAGCATCAGAGCTCTGTCGCTGTGGGCTATGAAGAGTTCGCTTGTTCGTTCGTACCTTGGCGCATGGATCGCAGGACGCGTGGTACGCGGATGTGACGTTCTTCTGGTGGCAGTGGATGCTGCAACAAGCGACACAAACAACATGTCAGCCTCGTGCGCATCAAGCGCGCACACACACAGTAATAAACAGAGAGCAAGACGCACCAGGACGCGGGCTGCGTGAGCGGCTTGTACTTGCGGTACTTCTTGCGCCACTCGATCTGTTTGCGGCACTTCTCGCAGAGCCCGTAGATCGGCAGCGAGAGGATGCGCTCGGTCTTCTTGGACTTGGGGTTGTGCTTGAACGCGAACGAGTTCTGGTACTTCGGCGCACCCTTCTTCACGTTGCCGCGCTGGGAGCTCATCGTGACTCTACGTGCTGCGTGGTGTGCTGCTTGCTGGCTTGTAGCTCTTCGTTGCTGCTTGCTGTCTGCAAATGGCTTGATCGATTGATTGGCGCTTGCTTCCTTCGTGTGGCCTCAATAGTGGACCCAACATGGTACACGGTACCGCTCTCTTTTGTCCAGTCAGTGCTCTTGTTCGAAGATGGCAGCCATCTTCAGTCAATCAGTCAGTCACTTTGAAGAGATGCGATCTTTCGCCGAGCTCCATGAAGACGACGCAGACGCGCGCGCCACAAACGCGCTGCTGCTGGTCGTGAACGCGATCGGCATCCCCGTGCTCACGAGGGAGTGTGGGGAGGTGCACACGCCGCCCAGCGCTGCCGTGGGCATCCTCAGCGCGCTCTTCCACGCGTCCGCGAAAGGTGGCGCGTCTCCCCACGCGCTGCACGCGCTCGAGTCGGAGCATCGCAAGATCGTGTACCACATCACGAAGCAGGAGCTGCTGCTGGTGTTTGCGTGCGACAAGCGCCAGCATGAGCGCTGTGTTGTCTCCACTAAGATGACGACAAGGATGCTGGAGACTGTGAGCGCCGCCATCTCGATGCTGCTCGGTGTCCATAGTCTGGAAAACCTCGATGCGTCGGAACAGCGACTCGCGTTGTCAAAACACACGGAGGTAATCGACTACATTGTCAAGCACTTTCGAGAGGATGTTCGGTTGTTATTGGGCCGACCGCTCCAGCGTCTTGGCATTGAGCACGTGAAGAGCATCAAGTCGTCAAAGCTGCATCAGGGTGTTTGGCTCCGGGATGGACTGGTTGCTGCTGAATACCACCAGCACATCACCGCCAACAACTGCAAACTCGATGCGATTGAGATCGCGATGCTGACGATACTGAGTGAGCGTCTCGCGTCGCGAGGATTGACGAGTGCTCGCGAGATCGTGAGAGTCAATTGTTCGTCCAGTAGCGGCGGTGTCATCGCCAAATTGATGATTCAGAACTCCGCGTCTTCAGACATGACTTGCATTGGTATCTTCAGTGCGGATTCAAGCGAGAACGAGCTGCGAGAAGAGGTATGGTCGACATGAATTGTGGTTGCGTGAACGAGTTTCACTTACAAATGTCACCGTTCCTGCTGGGTTTGTCTTTGGAAGCAGGAGCACAAACTCCGCATGTCCGGTCATGCTGAGAAGAGTAGGAGCCAGTCAGTGGAGACTGCATCGTCGCTGCCCATTGAGCTGCTGAAATGTTCGCCGCCGGCTGTTATTTGGTATGGACCACAGTTCGATCAAATCGCTTCCTATTTTCCGTTGACCCAAGTGCCTCGGTTGTGTTGGCACATACTGTGCAGTGGATACGCATTACGACTCGATCAAGCGGCATCGCCTTCCTGCCGAGCCATCAGTTTTCTCAACCCAAACTGGAAAGCTGTGTGGACTGACTATACCCACCAAGCAGAGATCAATTCTGACTTCGCGGACAAAGAGACTGCACGTGGGGTTGATGAGGTTGTTGTTTGGAAAGCGCTCTGCGAGTTCGTAGCTCTTCGGCTGGACTCGCTGCCAAGTGCTTCAGGAGCGCCACAACCCATGGACTACAAGCGAGAAGACGAGGTATTTGCTCTTCAGCTTTTGAAGTCGAATGACAACCACACTGCGCTAACGACTCTACATTCTTCTATTGGTCTGAATCCCCAGCTACTCTCTTTCCTTCACCACATGCGCGAGCCATTGCAGTTTTTCTCCATTAGCGCCGGATCAATACCGCTGCAGCAAATCCCAGCGATTGGAGATGCCCTGTACGACCACTTCTCAAACTCTTGACAGCTACAACAGCACACAAGGAAACTGGTTCCATTTTTCAACAAACGGTGAGCTGACTGCAAAACTGTACTAGTACGAAAAGCTCTCTGCCTACATTGGGTCGCCATTCTCCACGAGGTTGGGCGATTTGGTCTTCGCGACGTACGCCTGGATGTTCTCCATGGTCGTGTGCGCGATGTTGTTCAGCGCCTCTTTCGTGAAGTACGCCTGGTGACCCGTGATGATCACGTTCGGGAACGTGAACAAACGAGCGAGCGCGTCATCCGCGATGATCGCACCCGAGCGGTCTTCGTAGAAGTAGTCGCCCTCACCCTCGAAGACGTCGAGACCCACGGACCCGATCTTCTTGGACTTGAGCGCCTTCGCGAGCGCCGGCGTGTCGATGAGTCCGCCACGGCTCGTGTTGATGATCATCACGCCGTCCTTCATCTTCGCGATGCTCTCCTTGTTCACGACGTGACGCGTGGATGGGAAGAGCGGACAGTGGAGCGAGATGATGTCGGACTGAGCCCAGATGTCGTCCAGAGACACGTACTTGACGCCGTAGCTGAGCGCTTCCGGGTTCTCCATCACGTCGTAGGCGAGCACGGTGCAGCCAAAGCCGCCGCAGATGCGCGCGAACAGAGCGCCGATCTTCCCCGTGCCGATCACGCCGACCGTCTTGCCGTTCAGGTCAAAGCCCAGCAGACCGTCCAGACGGAAGTTGAGCTCGCGCGTGCGGTTGAACGAGCGGTGGATCTTGCGGTTGAGCGTGGTCATGAGCGCAGCGGCGTGCTCCGCGACGGCGTACGGCGAGTACGCGGGGACGCGCACGACGGGGATCTCGAGCTCCTTGGCGACGTTGAGGTCGACCATGTCGAAGCCGGCGCAGCGCAGGAAGAGCGCGCGCGTGCCGTTGGCGTGGAGCTTGCGCAGCGCGGCTTCGTCGGCCGTGTCGTTGACGAAGATGACGACGCCCTCGCAGCCGGTCGCGAGCTGCGC
>JAASFO010000624.1:0-16369 GCA_023333815.1 Globisporangium recalcitrans
AGGTTTGCTGACCATGACCTCGCGGATCGCTTCACCCAGTGCGCCGCCCGAGAGATCGGCCGAGTTGACGCCGGGGAAGACGTCGCCGATGAGCGCGAGGAAGCGTGTCGAGTCGACGAACGTGAGCTTTGAGAGCGTGTTGATGCGCACAGCCTTGATCAGGATCTCGGTCTCCTCTGCTGACGTCATGCGCTCGGGCTTGGGTTTCCCTTCTGCTGCTGATGGCGATGAGCCCCCAGTCGCGAGCTCTTTCTTGGCAGCCTGGGGCAGTTTGCCCGCAGTGTCGAGCACCGCCTTGAGTGCGCGGAGCCTCCAGTCGTAGTGCTGTTGCGGGGAGAGCAATTGGCTCGAGAGCGAGTACAGAGACACAACTTCCGACGCAATGTCCTTTGCCTCCGAGAAGCCTTCCGAGTACAGGATCACTTCGGCGATGAGGTTGTTGTCGGGGCGTCCCATGGCGACCGGACGAAAGAGCGCCTTCAAGTTGTCGGGAAGCTTGGAGCGACCGCCGTAGCCCTTTCCTGCAGGGTTGAGCGTCACGAAGATGCCGGCGTTGAAGTTCACCTCGAGCGTGCGATTGAGCAGTTGGATCGTCGACGTGCGGTTCTTGATCGCGTCCTGGACGACCTGGATTTGCTGCGAAATAGCTGACAGCTGGTCTTCTTTGAGGCGATTGAACTCGCCAAAGCACCCCCAGGCGCCGCACTTGACGAGTCCGAGCAGGATGCGTCCCATGGACTGGAAGTCGATGCCTTCGTCGCAGTTGAACACGAGCACCTGGCGTCCAAACTGACCGCCGAGCGCCTTCACGGACTCGGTTTTGCCTGTACCAGCGGGACCGTACGGGTTTCCGCCAAAACCCATGTGCATGCCCTGGGTGAGCGTGAGGTAGCACTTGTCTGTGAGCGGCGTGTGCACGAGCTTTGGTGCGTTGCCCTGGTACTCGTACGTGTAGTCGAACTTGGTGTCGTTCATGCGGATGACGCAGTGCTGCTTCTCCAAGTAGAACCGGAGCTGCTTTTGCCAGATCCAGTCGGTCGTCGAGCGGCAGTTCGCGCCGAGGAGCTGGTCGCAGACATCGATGTGGTGCACGAGTTCGAGCACGAGTGCCTTGACCTTGAGACTCATGAGCAGCTCGGTGCTCAGATCCAGCGACGTGAGCTCTCGCAACGTATCTTGGAGGCTCCTCTTCAGGTCCCCAATGCTTCCATCCTTGATCCCGACCTCGGCTTGGCTGCAAAAGCGGATTTGCTCAGCGAGACAGAGCACTTGCGAGGGGAGTTCGTGGTAGTCTGGGGCTTTGCTAACCGCGCAGTTGCTCACGAGCACGCGGATCGTGCGCCGCATCTCCTCTGTGAAGTTCTCCAGCCACTCTTCCACCGAGCTTGTGATCGCCACGGGGGTCTGGAGCACCACTTTCTCGCCCGCCGAGCTCAACATCGCGACGATCTGGTCTTTCTGCTCCGAGAACTCGACGCGGTGCACACCCTGGTAGAGTTTCTTGAGATGGTTCTGGATCACCGCCGGGTTCTGCAACTGGCCGAGGATCTCCAACAGATCCTCGTCTCCGATGAAGTAGAATCGAGGCATGCGCGACCGCTTCTCCTCGAGAAAGTCTGCGAGCGCCTTCTGGCATCGCTCGAGCTGGTCCGCCTTCTGGTTTAGCGTGTCGACAAGCTGTGGGAAGAGCATCTCATCCGTGAGGTTGAAGAGCTTCGGGTCGTCCTTGATGATCTCCATGATCCCAGTGAAGTATTCGTCGATCTTTTGGAAGCGATCCTGCTCGGAAGGCAGCGCTCCCTTCGAGAAAATCGGCTCGAGGAAAACCCATTTGCGCTGGATGATGTTGAGCTGCGTGAGCGCCTGGTCGAGGACCGACATCTTGACTTTCTACTGGAGCGCTTCCATCTCGAACGGCTTGAAGAACTGCGACTCCTTGAGCGACGCGAGCAGCGACTGGTTGTCTCCGAGCGCGAGCGTGATGTCCTTCCAGTCCTTGATGATCGGCACACTGCGTCCGTCGTGCTCATGTTGGTGCTGAACGCGAACCAGTCCTGAGGCGACAGCGCCTTGATTTCGTTGCGAAACTGCTTGTATGTTGACCAGTTGAGTGCCGTGAGGCTGACGCTGCTGTCGATCGCGGCGAGACCGTCGAACACGGGTTCGTCCGTGTTGAACGCGGCGCAGTTCTCGGTCAGGGTCTTGGTGCGCGTCTTGAGCTCACTGAGCTTGGCGGACTCGCCCTCGATCGGCTTGTATACCTTGTTGATCGAGTCGTCTTCCTCCCAGGACGACACTTCAAGCAGCTGAAGCCCCGTCCAACGGTCGCGAAACTTGACGATCTGCTCGTTGCACTGGTCGACCTGGGCTGCGATCTCGTCCTTGAGGCTGTCGTGCTGGTCTTTGATCATCTCATTGAACGCTTCGTGCGCGACCTCAAAGTTCTCCCGGTCGGTGGGCAGCTTGGCGAGCCGCGACTCGACCTCGTGGGTGTCGATCTTGGTGCTCGCAGACGAGCCCGGCACTGCGACGAGCAGCACCTTTTTCTTCTCGGCTTTCTCAAAGTGCGCGTGGATCGATGCTTTGTTCGCGTCGATCGCCTTCCACTCGACCCGCGCCTGGCTGATCTCTTCGATCGAGTGCGGACGCGTGTTGAGCTTCTCCTTGGCGCTCTCGACAAACTCTTCCACGAGGCGAATGTGCGCGAGCGTGCTCTTGCGCAAAGAGAGCAGCAGTCCGTCCTGGAACCGCTGCAAGTACTCGTCCAGCGTGTTCTTGAACGGCACGAGCGACAGGTGGATGCGGTCGATCTTGGTGAAGTCTGGGATCTTCTCGCTCTCCTTGCGCTTCAGCTTGATGGTCTTGAGGTTGATCTCCCAGTCTCCAGGCTCATGCAGCTCCGACTCCATGAGCGCGTCGAGCTCTCCGCCTCCCATGCGGGAGAGCAGACTCCAGTGCTCGTACTCGTACAAGAGCGACTCGAGGCGCGTGAAGAGCTGCTCGCAGCTTTGGTACACGAGCACCAAGTTGTGTGCGTTCGCGTCGCACATCGCAGCAAACACCTGCGGGTTCGCAAAGCCGTTGAATTTGGTTGGGCGAGACACAAACTTCTTCATGGACTTGTAGTACGTCGTTCGCAGCTCTTCGATAGGCGGTTTGAGGACCATCGAGAGCGTGCCTGGGGTGTTCGACCCTGTCGTTGAGGACGACGATGGAGGCGGGAAGTGCAGCTCGGTCTTGATGTCCTTGATCTCGGGCAAGTTCTCGTTGAGCATCTCGAGCCCCATCTGGTAGCCGCTCTCCAGCACCTTGTAGAGCTGCTGGTCCCAGTAAAGGAACCATTTCTTCGTGCGCGCCGGGTCATGCTTCTTCGCGACTGCGAGCACGCTCTTCTTGATCTCGTCCCAGCGCTCTTTCCTGCCAGTCGCGCACTCTGTCGAGCATCATGCTGTTCACCTTTGAGAGAAACTGCTCGCAGTGGTGCGCAAACTGATTGAACGCCTGCAGATCCGCGAGCACTTGCTTTGCGAGCTCGCTCATCTCGTCCACGCGCGCGCTGAGCATGTGTCCCCAGACGATCTCATTCGCTTTGGGGCTCAGAGTCTTTCCGATGTGGAGCGCCTTCTCTTTCGAGCCGCCGCTGCCTCCTTGCTGACGCCGCGTGTCAAAGTCGCTCTCCAGCTGGTCCAAGTGCGTCATGAGCTGCGCCAACAGCGCGTCACGCTCACCCGCGAGCGCTTTCGAGAGCGACGGACGCTGCAGCAGGTTTTTGTAGCGCTGCAGGAGTCGCACGGCCGTGCTGGGATTGCTCGCCACGGACGCGATCTGGTCGCGCAGAATGTCGTCGACCTGCGCCTCGACCGGCGCGAGCATGGACTCGTACTCCTTGCTGGTCTTCTGCCACACTTTCTCCGTGTACGGGTTGTAGTAGAGCGGCGTGAGCTTCGCGAACGGCTGGAAGCACGACGCCGAGAGTTCCTGCGACATGGAGCGCGGCAGCAGCGAAATGAGCTCTTCGTGCGTCGTACGGATGCGCGCGATCTCCTCCATTCGCTTGACGAGCGCCTGCAGTGGCAGATCCCTCTCGGACTTCTTGCCAACTCACGGGTGCTCGTCGAACGACGGCCACATGGTCGTGGCCAGCGTCTCGATGCTGCAGCAAGATGTTGACATCGTGGAGGTTGCCGGTCCAGACGTCGTCGAGCTGCTTGGCTCTTTCGGGGACAAACGCGTTGATCGCCGAGTCCACGAGCCCGAACAGGTGGTCCATGCGCGCCTGCGGGTACTGGTCCTCTCGCGACAGGTCGGCGCGCCAGATGTCGTCGAGCGTGTTGTAGGACTCCTCCAGCACGTCCGCCATGTCCTCGAAGCTCAGCGCCTCGAGGTTGCTGTAGCGCTGGTGGATGTTGTCGAACGCGGTGCAGAACTTCTTGGTGGGCTTCGCGTTCTTCTGGTCCGCGCGCTCCCAGTACTGGAACTCGTCGTTGATCGTGACGATGCTCATGAGCGCCGCCGTCGCTCTTGGTGCTGCCACCTGCTGCGACGGACTCGGCTCCGCCTGCGAGCATCGCGCTCGTGAGCCCCGCGTCCAGCTCGGTGAGGATATCCTTGAGCTTCTGCGACAATTGGCTCGCGCTTGCGTCATTCTTCAGCAGCATCGGCGCGTACACCTGGTGCACTGCTTGGTAGAGACTCTGCAGCGGGGACTGCATCACGGACGTCACTTGGATGCTCGTGCTCATGTTCTCGGGAGTGAGCAGCACGGCGCGCACTTTCACAAACACGGTCTCGTGCTTGCTGCTCTCGCCCCACTCCTGCAGCTGTGTGGACAGGACGACGTCGAAGGACGACCCGCCCTGCTGTTCGAGATCACTGCTGCTGCTGTTGTCGTTTCCGTCCTTCTCGTGGCGAAGCAGTCGCGCCTGCAGCACGTTGCACTGCGGATCGTCCAGGAACGCGGCCATCGCGTCCTCGGACGCCTTCTCTTTGCTCAGTCGCAGCTGGCGCCCCCTACATGCACTTGAGCAGCGTCACGACATAATTGCGGTGCTCGTCCGCGCTGAAGTCCGGATCGCTCGAGTCCATCGCGTTTGCTCTTCTCGTCCTGTTTCAGTACGCACGCGACCGCCTCAGGCAGTCTGCGCGCTCGAGGCTCCGGTTCGAAATGCGGTGCGGAGCCGTTCCAGCGAAAGCGATAATGCGAGTGAAGAGCCTCTCTCCGCCATGCAGACCGAGATGGCATGCATCGCGTCGAGCTGGATTGTCTGCAAAAGGTCACAACTTGGAAGTTGCTGTCAAGGAAAAACGAGTTTTTGTTTGGATAAAAAACATATTTTGTAGATCGCCATCACTCTTGCAAGATTGATTGTCATTCGATAAAGTCCGAACTAGTCACTTGACTTCATTTCAGTGTGTTCATGTCTGGAACTCTTTATTGTCCTTAAAAATTTAGAGAGGCAGACACTCGACTTGATTTCAGTGAGAGTGTGGCTGGAAACCCTTTTTTCGCATCAAACTCTCAGGATGTCGCACGAAGGCAGGTGTCCTTTGTTGCCATCTCGATCAGCTTCAGCATCTAAACCTAGCTGTTCCCTAAATGGCTACACGTGTGGCGGTTGGAGCAGCTTTGCTCTCTATATTGAGCCACACGCAGCGAGCGAAAGAGAGAGTGAGACGGCTATCACCACCAGCAGCATCATTATTCGCGTGGAAGATCTACTGAACACGACGCCGCCCTCTCTCAAGCATAATCTGCTGTCCGTCCAAGAGCCACGCCAAGCGCGATGCCTGCTGCAGCGTGTCCGCAGAGAAACAAGGCAGCGCTACGACCTCCGTCACCGCCACAGCAGCTTCACACGCAAGCAAACCAGGCGAGTTTGACGCCGCGCTGCCACCAGCGAGCCCGTCGCCATGCTGTACCAGCAGCAATCAGATCGATCTGGCCACATCCTTGACGTTCCTCATGGACTGCGGCGACGGCACGCTGATCTTCAAGTCCGACGAAGACCCGACGCCGTCCAGCCCGTCGTCGGTGTCAAGGAAGGAGATCGTGATCAGCGGAGTCGCAGGAAACCCAGAAACCGGCAACACAAACGACGCAAAGGAGGACAACAACGCGGTCGCGACTCGCTTGGCAGAGCTCACGTTCGACGAGACGGGACGTCTGCTGTCTGCATCCCCATCACCCTCGCAGACGTCGCCAGTGAGCTACGAAGAGATGCCGATCAACTCGATGTACCACCGCATCCACGTGGTCGAGGTCGAGGCGCAGGACGCGCGCCGTCAAAAAGAGCTGCGCGCAGAGACCGAGCGCCGCGAGCGAGAGGTGCGCGAGTTCAAGGCGTCCATGCTCGCATCGTGAGCAGAAGCCACCTGGCCACTCGAAGCATGCTCACGCGCAAGCCGCAAACAAACCAGCAAGCCGGCCAGCAAGTGCTCTGTATTGCTTGTTGGTTTATTGCTCGCGCACGCACGGAGCGCAGACGAGCACATCTCAGGCGGATTCCTCTCGATGCGATAATTTATTGTATGTGACCCACACGAGCACCTTTACGCTCGTGCGAGCACATCGAGACCAGGAAGCTACAGCACAGCACAGAACGAGGCTGCGCCTCGACACGCTGCTGAAGAATGGAGGTGCTTCAGAAAATGGAGAAACACGCAGAATTCAGTGCGAGCAAAGTCGATGTGCAGTATCAACGTGCACGGAGCTTATGCAAATTAGTCCTCAAGCAGCAGCATGTTGATGCGTCTGAGCATTCGTAGATCTCTAACGCTGAGTTGGCTTTCAAAGAGCGAGAGGAGGCAACTCGCAACTGTGGAAGCCAACTAGCAAGCAACAGACATTGCTTTGCAAGTGGGCTCATGCAAGCCACAGAAATCAAGTGGCCAATGAACGCATGCATGCACCGCAACAAGACGTCAGTGCGCAAACTTGAAGCTGCCGCGCTCACCTGATTTCGAGGCGCGAGTTGAGTCCAGACCAGCCCAGCCTAGCCCAGAATCCCACTTTTCCCGCCACCATTCTTTTTTGTCCCTCCTTTTCAATCCTTGAATTTGACACACGAGACTGGTAAACAAACTGGTCTGAGAGTTGCAGTTTTGATTGTGCTGGTTGCTTTTCGTTGTATGAGCAACAACAACAACCGACAAGACAAATGCACAAGCTATTGTGAGTGCGTGTGTGAGCGACTTCAGGAGGCACAAAGAGCGGCAGCAGGCTCTTAACAGACGCCTTTGGATGACAGAGAAAATGTTACTCACGCCTGGGTTGTTGCCATCCCACGACTTCCCTTCATCACATCAGCAGAGCAGGTCCGCCGTTCGCGATCTCACAGGAAGCAGCGAGCAGCCACGCACTTTTCGCGGACAATTGTTGCGCAAGTCGCGCGTCGTAGATCTCGTCAAACTGTGTGTGTGTGTTTGCGCAGTGTCGATCTCCAACTCGAGCAAACGTGAGATTTGTTTGGTCGCTCTCCCAAAATTCAGTCTGGCATTTATGTCGAAGAACACTGAAAAATGGGTTTCTTTGTTCCCCTGTCCTTTCTGCTCTTCGACAAAAATCAAGTCAGTGCGTGCACACGAGAAAAGGCATAGATCATGCTCCTCCTTTGGTTTCGCAGACGCAGGTTGGCAATGTCGATGTGTGGACTTGTGAACGCTATTGGCACAGTCGGTCAGTTGCTGAGCTTGATGGCTGCAAGTCAGCAAGTCTGATTGCTGTCTGTGCTTGGGAGTCTTTGCGCTGCAGTCAATGTTCGTGGATCATGAGTGGTCGTGCGCGCGAGTTGAGTGGATCGGGCAGTCAGCTAGCTTGCAGCTTGCTCTCTTCCAGTGACTCAATTCCAGAAGAAGACCCACCGCGACGGTGGACTGTGTGCAAACACCTGTCCACATGTGAACTGCTGATCGGCGCAGAGTGGTCCGAGGCAACGCCATTCCACTCTCCGCTGATGAAAAACTGTAAACGAGCGCGCCAACTCTCCAGTCGATAAGGTGGGACGGCGGGAGCAAACGCTCAGCTTTTGCATGGCGTGATTATGTCTATTGCCACCAGCTGCGTGGTTTTATCCACGAGATTATTTGCTCCGCCAGCAAAACTCCACTCTCCAAAGGTGTTGGTTGCTGTGGAAGCCCACGCTTTGAGCACACTCGGCCACGCATGTGGTATCGCGACCCAAAGGTGATCGAAATGCACTCCCGAGTCCTCCTGTTTGTCCGCTCCAGCTCCATCCAGGCTGCAATAATAGCGGCAAGAGCTCACAAAAGCAAAGGACAGTCGTTGTTGCGTTTGTGGCGGCCAGCACGCTCGCTGGCTCTTCTCTTGCTCGGATCCTCTCGACTTGCGCACGAAGGAAGGAGAGGTCTGTTCTCGCAGAGGTCCAATCGAATGCAATCAGCAACGCGGCTCTTTTCTGCTGCCACATTGACTGCTGCGGTTGCAGAGCATGCGTTTTCTCGTGAGGCGGCAGCAAATGCAGATTTGCTTGCGCGCAAAAGGACAAGATCCAAAAGCAACGAAAGGAGATGTCTGCACAGAAGCCTTTTTGAGTCGCTCACAACCAAACAAACGCTGCCAAAAAATGGAAGAAGACGCTTGCGGTCCAAAAAGTCAAAACGCACTTCAACGAATCGAAGGCTCGTTTCCCACCCAAATGCACAGGCACGCCAGTTACAACGCAGCGCTCTTCCCTGCCAAACGCAGTGTTGACTGGTGTTGACCGTCCAGTAGCAGCCTCATTCATCACTCTCTCACACACACACACACACTCGAGAGAGGATGATCTGGTTCGTTCCTTTTTGCTTTGCTGCTCTTGTTCCTTTTTTCGGCTGTCGGGAACAAAAGCAACAGCACACTCGTGCAGGTCTTCTGCGAACTGCTCTGGCGAGTCATTGACGAGGAACCGTTGTTCTGTGCACGGGGGCTACTAGTGAGTCACCACAAGCGCGCGGATCCAAAAAGTAAACTGGAGCCTCTTGTGCAGTCCGCCTCCCACTCTGCTATGCCCAGCAGTGTAGCATTTGCAGCGGCCAACTTTGCGTTTTTGCGCTTGAGACAACGAGGAAGGAGGAAACAAGTTGGTTTGTTTGCTGGAGCCACTTTTGTCACTTTCGTCGGTCCTCGCAAGAAAAGGCTGTCAAATGAGAAGCCGGGTTTCTGCACAGAGTGAAGTGAGAGTGGGATATTTTGTTCTCAGGTCTCCTCACAAATCTCGCAACAATGCCAGGTCGGTTCAAGCGTGCTCCAGAAACAGATGATGCCATCACAAAAGTGTTCCAAAACGCTCGTCCGTTTCTTTCTTTCTTATCCCACTCACTCCGTCCTTTTCCTTCTAAAAAATAGCACTGAGCGGCTCTTTTGGCGTGTTGCATCGTTTTTGAGATTGTCAGCGTCTCACTCTTGTCAACCAGCCGAACAACAGAGAGGACGCGACGGAACGCGACTCACAACGAAAAGCATCGAACTTTGCTGTTGCGGATTGAGTTGGTGGCGATGCAGACTGAGAAAGGCTGGCTTCCCAAAGTCTCCGCCGCCACGTTGGTTTTGCACCGCTTTGCGTTGACAAGGTCCAGCTGACGACAAGTGGAGAGCAGACGAGAGGTGTGAGGGACCACCTCAGGTCTGCCGACACTCGGCTGAACCGCATCTGCATTACCCAACACGGACATGCTGAACACAAGAGAAGACTAACTGCAGCATGCAGCCGCACATGTGTGACACAACCACTGCCGCCTTCGAAGAGAACAAACAGCCATAAGAGTCGAGTCGAGCAAGATTCGCCGCCACACAAGAGCAAGTGAACATTCGTGCTTGTGCGAGTCTTGTGTGTTTGTTGTTTTTACCATGTGCACAAAGGACAATGTGTGTGTGTTCCTTCTCTTTTTGGACGGAACAAAAAACAAGCAAATGTGCGGCTCGTTTTTGTCGTGAATCTCGAGGGAAGAGTGGGAAAGGTCGAGTGTTGCAAACGAGGCATGGCGCCTTTTTTGTGCCCAGCAGACCCCCTTTTTGTTTCCGTGACTGCGTGCTCATGAGAAGAGTGTGTGGTGTGTGCCAACGAGACACTCATCCCACCATAGATGCAGTATGCGCAGCCATTAACTTTACAACAGGGAACTCGGAGCTTTTGAGACATATCGCTTTCGAGAGGGGATGCCTTTGCAATAGAGATTCCCAGCCAAACGAGAGCGCATGTCGTCAGTGAAAATTGTAGGTATCTGTTTTGAGAGGGTCTCGAGTCTTCGAGAGAACCAATCGAAACGTGGGAGATGAGACCTGGCGCGTGGTGTGCACGCATGTGGTCCCGTCTGCATCCGCACAGCAGCAGAGTCTAGGACGACAGTAGACCAGCCACTGCAGCAAGCGAGCGCGAAGCAGTTGCGGCTGGGTTTGGTGTGTGGCTCTCCAACTCTTCCTCCATCTTCTCGTCGTTCATTTCGCATTTCCACCTCGCAAGAGTAGGAGTCTCTCTCTCTCTCTCTCTCTCTCTGTGACGCAGCACGTCAGTCAGCACTTGCTTGTTCGTATCCTGCAACCCTTGCGGTTATCAAAGTCAAGTCACGCGAGCTAAAGATAGACTTTGCTCACTCATCCAGTCTCCACTTACCACAGTTACACGCGTACGAACGGACTATGGCAGTCGGCATGACGCTCCACCAGTTATACTCGCAGCAGCAGCCGCAGCAGCAGCCGACGTCGTATGAAGGCGCGAACGCCGATGGAAGTGCAGCTGGTCCCGCCAGCGGTCCGAATGGATCGGCCGCCTCAAGAGGAGGCAAGGGCGACAAGACCGCCGGCTCGGTCGGCGGCGTCCACTACGAGAGCAACGGCATGCCGCAGCACCACCAGCAGCACCCGCACGCCGCGTACCAAGTCGCGCCGTCGCACTACCACCACCAGCATCAGCACCATCAGCAGCATCAGCAGCAGCACTACGGTGGCTACAACGGACAGCAGTTCCAGCAGAGCAAGAGCGCGGACGAGTACGCCGCGGACCCGCTCCCGTTCGAATACCACGGCGTGCGCAAGTACGCGGACGCGTACCCGAGCCACTCGCAGCCGCAGCAGCAGCACCACTCCGTGACCGCCGCGTACAACATGGTGAAGAGCGTGGACGGCCGTCCGCAGCACGGGAGCTACCCGCCGCAGCAGCAGCCGCAGCACTACCAGCCGCACCCGAGCGACCGCTCGCACTACCACCCTGCGTCCGAGATCCCAGCGCACTTCCCGCACTCGACGAGCCACCACAGCGCGGCGCAAGCTCCACCAGCGCACATGTTCCCTGGCGGCCACAGCCAGTTGCCGCTGACCCACTCGTTCCCGCCGTTGATCGATCCGAAGAAAGAATCGGCATCCGTGGCGGCGGACCAGTCGACGTACGCGCCATCGTCGTCGTCCCACAGCGAGTACCAATCGAGCACGAGCGGAGCGCAGAGCGGCGGTGCGGCGCAGGAAGCCATGATCAAGGTCAAGACCCCGCTGAAGACCAAGTACTGGCGCAACGGCCGCCGCAACCTGCAGTGCTTCCCGTCCTGCAAGGTGTTCGGCGACTACTCGGCCATCAAGATCGAGGATCTCAAGCAGCACGACTTCATGTGGGGCAAGTGCCGCGGCAGCATCGTCACGGAGGTGACGCTCAACAGCAACGTGTCGTTCGACGACATTGTGATCCTCGGTCGCGTGCACTCGCTCGAGAACATCCCCGTGGCGTTCGAAGAAGCTGTGATCCGCGAGTGCATGCTCGGCCGCATGGTGGAACCTGATGTGATGGACTCGATGAAGGACCAGTGGATCTCGGGCGAGCGCCTGCCGGACTTTGTGCAGCAGGACGGCAACACGGCGTGCTTTGAGTTCAAGCCCAAGGTGTGGAAGTACACGGAAGACATGGCGCAGGGCAAGTGCAAGCGCCGCAACGTCAAGTACTACGTGCAGTTTGAGGCGTTTGTGCTCGTGATGTCCGGCGAGCGCCGCTACTACGCGTGCATCGGCTCGGGCATGTCGACGTCGTTCGAGGTCGGTTCGAGTCGCGTGCTCGCGCGCCAGAAGCGCAAGGCGGCGAACACGTCGGACGACGTCAAGAACGGCGGCAACCCAGCGAACGAGATGGGCGGCATGCAGGCGATGCACCACCACCCGATGATGGTGCCACACGGCATGATGGGCGGTCCACAGAGCCACCACCACGGCATGTCGCCAGCGGGCATGTTCCAGTCGAACTTCCACCACCACGAGAACATGGCGCCGAACCGCGGTTTGCCTTCGGCGTTCCCGCACCCGCAGATGCACCAAGTGATGGCGCAGCAGCAAGACGGACAGCAGCACCACATGCAGCAGTCGATGGTGCCGGTCGTGGGCAACAAGCGCAAGGCGAGCAGCGACCGCCCCGCGTACCCAGCGGAGCGCGCGCCAAAGGTGCTCAAGGGAGCTGTGCAGAGCGTGCCTCTGTAGCGAGGAGAGGACAAGACGGGGAGAGAAGAAAGGAAGGGAACTCCATAATGGGAGTAGCAAAGAAGCTCAAGTGAAGAGAAGAAGAGGACGCGTGCAGAAGACGAAGAAGCGTGTAAGTTGTCAAGTCGGTCAGTAGGTTTGTTTTTATTTGGTTGCAGGGCTCCAGTTCTCACTATTTATTAAACTAAGCGGTAGTGTGAAGCATTTTGAAAAAGCAAGCAGCGATCGTGTTTGCGTCCGTTCACTTGCTACTTGAAGCGTTTGCCACCGCCTTCCAGTTGACTCATTCAAGCGCTTCAGTCATTTGAGCAGCGTGTGTGCTCGTGAATGGCGCTTGTGTTGATCTCCTCCAAATCAAAAAGGTCCGAATGAGAGAGAGAGAGAGAAGGACGCTCTCGCTGATCGTTCCACACTTTGGCTCTCCCTCTTCTTCTTTCGTCTCAACCAATCCACCCACTCATAATAATACTATTATTGTGCCACTGCCGTTCAAGATCCCATCTTCGCATCCTTGCGGTCGGCGCGAGCGAGAGAACGAGACCGCGACGTGTGCAGTGCCTCTGACGCATTCAAGTGGCCGCTGCCACTGTTTGAGCGCGTGTGCGTGTGTCTGGGTTGGTCGGTTTGTGCAAGAGACTGCGAAACTAAAAGATGTGGTGTGCCACGCTCGCCACCTGTCCGCGAGAGCTCCCACTGCTGCTGCTACTCTTGACAACAGCTGCGGTGGTGGTGTTTACGGCGCCAACAGTGTCCGCGGGCGATCAGGAGCTGTTCGCGCTCGATGGGCTCGGCCGTCCGGTCGCGTGGTGGGCCGTGCTCAAGCTGCCCATGCACGTGCGCGCCGTCGACGACGACGACAATGCCAGCAGCAAGAGCCACGTGCGGCCGACGCCGTGCGACTGCGCCGCGCCAAAGTGCGCGAACGCCCCCACCGCGAGCCTCAACGTGGACGCGCGCGCCACGGGGCTCTGCTACCTGTACGCGGACGCGCACGAGCCAGCGTTCCAGCACTTTCGCGCGCTCGGGTACGACTGTCTCGGCCAGGGCGGCAACGACCCCGTGAGTCACACGCTGCGCCAATTGCGTCCAGCAGCGAAGAAGAGCGAGGCGGACAGCGAGCACGCTGTAGAGCAAGAGCAAGAGCGCGAGCCGTACTGGGCGATCTTCAATGACCAGCTGAACGGAATCGCGCGCGACTACAAACCGCCCACATCACCGCCATTATCATCCTCAACAGCTGCAGCACCGCCAGCACAGCAACAGCAACCGCATAGTCGCTCGGGGGCGATCTGCGGTGGCGGCAATCTGTTCAGCGCGCACGCCAAGGGGACCGTGGGCTTCCGGTCCGACTCGGGCGGCTTCTTCATGCAGACGTCCACGCCCAACTTCCCCGACCCTACGCCCGTGACCGCATCCAACAACAATGGTACGGACGATGGTGATGCGGTCCCGTTCGTGCGGCTCGGCTGCCAGGTCGACAACAACGTGCAGTTTTCTCAGCACTTGTTGGCCATGTCGCTCGACATGGACCAACTGGAGGCGCTCGGCACGCAGCTGCAGGTCGCGCGGCTCTGCTCGGGCAACTTTTACACCAGCAGCAGTATGGACGGTCTCAAGGAGCTGCTCGCGAGCCAAGCGCTGTATGCAGACGGCCGGAACGCCAGCGCGAACGGCAACTTTAGCGGTCTCTACGACGCGCTGCTGAACCCACTGCTGCCGGAGCGAGAGCAGTCTGCCACGCTGAACCTCACGCTCAAGCGGATCCCCACGACGACGAAGCATTCGGACTCGAAGAAGCGGGTCAGTGTGTACATCGAGTCCAGCGGACAATCCCTCACGGATCTCAGCGACCAGCTTCAACGCGAGGACGCAGCCGGGCAGTATGATCCACAAGGGAATGAGGATGCCGAGCCAGAGGTGGTGCACGTGATCGTCAAGAGCCCGAGAGCCGCGGTGCCGCCCTGGGCACTCGTCGCCGAGAGTCTCGGGACGGACATCAGCGTCGCCAGTTGGTGGGACGGCAGCTACGGGATCCCCAACATTTGCGCTGGGGACGACTTCAGCCACACGAGCAACCAGTTCTGCCTTGCAGACGACGCCCACGACATGCACCTCGTGTCCGCGAACGGCACTGCGCGGTTCAACATCGAGAACCTGGTTCAAGCCACGTACGTAGGAGATCTGTGTCCTGTGGTCAGACACTGGCTACATTAGTGTGTTGCAATGGACGGGTGTGCTGATCTCGACACTTGTGTGTGTGTCTGCACTGTATGTGTGGATATAGATGGAAGCTGCCGAACGACTCGCTCACGTGGCATCTCACTGGCGGTCAAGCACCCGACGGCAACCATGGTGAGTGCTGGCGCGCACTGTCGCAACCTTCTTCTTCTACAAGAAGCATTCGTTCTATTATGGAAGGACCGCATTTCGGTTCGGCACAAGGAAGACGGACGGATGGAGTGCTGAATTTTTCATTCCTGTGTCTGTATCTCTTGATCTTGTGGTTTCAACAGCAAAGTGGGCACTAACGTCACCACGCGATGGAAGGCTGGGTGACAACGACGACGACCACAGCCGCAGCAGCGCATTCGCATTCGTCACGTTCGCAGACCTCAACATGGAAGGCTTTCCATGCTCCTCGTCGTGCAACGGCTCACAGGCTGGACGCGGCGGCTCGTTCTTCTCGCTGCCGAACACCCGACTGCACGCGAGTGTCGCCAAGAGCGTCGTTTCGAAGGCGTGTCGATGCAGCGCAAGCAGACGGAGCTCATTTGCTTCTGCTTTTTGGGGTCCAGTTCTCGATGACGGAATAAACACGAACGCTGGAAGGAAAAGAGCGTCGAGTCATCACGGGAAGCGTGACCCAGAACGAAGCCACGGAGACGAAGCAGAAGCGCACGACTCTGCATTTGTGGAAGCGCGCATGTGCCACTTTGGCTGCTGGCGGAAAGTCGCGGCGCGCTTCACGCCAGAGGAGCTGCCGCGGCTCGCACCGAATGCGTCCTCCTACTGGCCCGAATAAAGAAGCAGGCGACTGAGACTTGTTGTTACACACGTGGATGGAGCGCAGCAGACACGGGTCATCGCGCACAGAGCGATGGCACACTGGGCAGGGTGTGTCTGCGAGGCATGACTCTCACACACAGAAAATCGTTCCTAGTTTCACTGCTGCAACGAACCTATAAATGAATGGAAAACTCAGCTGTGTTTTTGACTCACAAGTGCGAACTTATTGCGTTTCAGGTTGAAGTGAACCCAAATAAGTTCGCACTCGTGAATCTGACTTTATTCAGTTCGCACCTATTGTTTGATGCGAACTTATTGGAGTCAGAGACATTGCACAACGAACTGGAGCTGTCCTCGCTGCAGCTCGCACTCAGCTTCGCGACCGAGGGCTCCAGCGATCACCTCTAGCGATGGCTGCTTTAAAGGAAGGCACACGGACCAGCTCGTGACCATCGCGACCCATCGCCCTGGAGTTGCATGGACGAAGCGCTGCGCGTCTGCAATCTATTCCTGTCCCATGCATCCATTCGCTTCCCGTAATTTCCACTGCTGGCTCAGCTGCTCGCATTGGCCACCACCACCACCAGCAGCAGCAGCGTTGTCTGCTGCTGGTGCTATTCCTGGCTCCGAAAATGGCGCAGATTCAGTGTCAGAAATAGCTCACAACGCACAGCAACCTCTTGCTGTTCAGCTCTCCCAAGCAAAGCGCAAGCAAGCGCACCAGCTTGCGCGCACGCAGTATACAAGCAACGTCCGCACGCAAGAAACAAACAAAGCAAGCATGGGCTACGTGCACTCGAATGCGGTCGAGCTGTCTCTCCCCAACCTGTTCCAGCGCAACCTGTGCCTGCACCACAAGATGCCGGCGTCCGCCATGTACGCGACGCTGGGGGGGAGCTGGGCAAGGGGGGGGGG
>JAASFO010000625.1:0-16369 GCA_023333815.1 Globisporangium recalcitrans
AGTCAGGACCCTGTCACCAATGTAGACATAACAGGGCTTGCTCAGTGGCTTGCGTCCACTTTCCATTGTCCATCCACACACACAAGCGCAGAGAGTAGCCTACTGCCGCGACGCTCGAGCGGTTGGCGCGGAACGCCTTGCGCAGCAGGTAGGACCGGAAGCACTTCTGGATCATGGTCGCCGCGAGCGCCTGGCGGCGCTTCTTCCGTCCGGGTCGCCATCCTGGGTGGAGCTTGGGCGTCGGCTTGTGCTTCTTGATGGAGCGCTTGGAGTCCATTTTGCTCTGCTCGGGGATTTGAAAAAACGAGACGGCGGCTCCAAACGACGCGCCTGTGTGGAATGAGGATCAACGCGCTGGTATTTCTGTCAGCCAGTGGTGGCACCTCTGGCTGACTGCTTCAACTTGGATGATGGAGGAGGAGGATACGGACGGCGGACTGACTGGGACTGGACACGAGCTCCCTCCTTGCTTGGTCCTCTCTCTCTCTCTCTTGTTTTCTTCCGGGTGTGTATTGTAATAATTGCTCGCCAACGACAACCAGCAAGAAGAGAAACACACGCAACACTAGCCTACCTACTAACGCTACTCGCTCACTCGTCTTGGAACAGAATGCTCTCAAATGCGCGCTACTCGATCACAAAATGAGCTCTAAAACACGCCGACGCACCAGCGCTGGTACTTGTCGTACCACTTTGTGCGCCAGTTGTCGAGCGACGCGTCGATGAGGCTGTGCACAAAGTCCTCGCACGAGTTGATGTCGAGCTCCGGCTGGAACCGCGCCGCCAGCCGCTCGACCGTGCCCTTCGGATCGCCCGCAAAGCACGGCAGGTGCTCGTTGCCGTTCAGCATCATCTCGACCAGCAGGATGAACCGGTGGCGGTACTTGCGCGCGACGAGGAACGCGCGCACGCAGAGCGAGCGGAACTGGCGGAACGACGCCGAGCGCGGACCGCCCATGAGCTCCACAAAGTCGCTCGTGAGCTTGAACGGCGCCTGCTCGAACGCCATGTTGCCCGGGTTGTTCGACAAGATGAACCCAAAGTCAATGTGGATGATGTGGCCCTCGGCGTCCAGCAGGATGTTGCCGTTGTGCCGGTCTTTCACCTGCAGCAAGTAGCACACGATCGCGTACCCGGCCATGCTGCTCACAAAGTTCGACCGCGCCTTGCGGAACTCGGACGACCCCGGCTCGCCAAAGTGCCGCACAAAGAAGTCGAGCAGTGTCGTGAACGCGCGGTCGTTGCGCTTGAGCGAGTCGATCGAGATCGTGTCAGCGATTGCTTCGACCAGTCCCGCCGTGGGCGAGATCGCGATCACGTCGTACGGACGCAGGAACACCGGCAGCTTGGCCTCCTCAAACACCTTGGCGAACTGCTGGATGAGCTGCGCCGCGAGCTGCTCCTGGCGCAGGTCGTCGTTGCTCTTGACGATCACCGGCAGCAAGCGCCAGCCTGGCAAGTGGCCGAACTCTGACTTGGCTTGGATGCGGCACTCCTTGTCGGACCAGCGCTCGGTGAAGATCACGAGCGGCTGGTCACCGCCACGGCGCGTCGCCGACGGTGGACCCGCCTCGTTGCTCTCTTCCTGCTCGTCCAGCATCATCCACTTGCTGTCGCGCTCCGAGAGCGTCAGTAGGAACTGGTCCGTGCTGTCAAAGCGCATAAGCGGACGGGGCGAAGTCGGCGAGCCCAGCGACTGCGGCGAGAGCAGCGTGTCGGACTTGGGCGAGTACATCGAGCCTTCCGGCTCGTACTGCGTTGCGGATCCTGCTGCTGTTGGGGAGTGTGGTCCAGGTGCTACGCGTCGACCGTACCCCACACCACTGCCACTACCAGACGTGTCGATCGTGAGACTGAACTTCGACACGTCGTTGGAAAATGGCTGGGACGGACTGAGCAGCTTGTTGGTTGTCTGGCTGCCGGTGTCATTCTCGTCATTGTCATGGTTGCTACCGAGCAGCGCCTCGTGTGGAGTTCCTCGGACGTCGTTGTTGCTGTTTGAGTTGTTGCTGTTGTTCTTTGCAGCGCCGGGCATCTTCTGCACCAACGTGTCAATGAGTCCGTTGAAGAGCTCGCCTGGTTGCGGGATCGACGACGTGATGTGCTGCGAGAACGAGCGCTTGCGCGGACTCGAGATCGGCTTGTGCTCACTCCAGAAGCCCAGCTTCGCGGCGTCCGGCGAGACCATCGGCGGTCGCTCGCCCCCTGGTCCTGATCCTGCTGATCCTCCGGATGCAGTCGCGGCGGCTTTGAGCAGATCGCTCTGCGACGACGAGTCCCAGAGACTGAGCGTGAACCTGCGACCTTTGAACATGCTCCCGCGTTTTCGACGCGCCTTCTTGACCTCCAGCGGAGACGGGTAGCTCACCACTTCAGCGCACAGCAAGTACGGCACACGCTCCTACCACAACACCACAAGCGCAAGTCAGCACAAGTAGTGTTTGCTTTCCCCACAAAACGCTCGCAACAGAGAAGAATAGCATCGTACTCGAGTAGAGAACGTGAAGCTCTCTTCGACGTGAATGCGCTTGAGTCGGTGGTACGGATCGCCCACTGGCAGGTAGAGCGAGTTGCTCGGCAGGTACTGCGCTTCAATGTCGAGCAACCACTGGCGCAGCTATACAAGCAAACAAGCAAGCACACACCACATCATTGTCAGTCAGCAAGAAACAAACAACCACAAGCACAAGCAAAACGCAAACCCACACATACCATGTTGTTGCGCTGGTTGTAGGCGACAGATCGCAGATTGGACGATAAATTGGCGAGCGCCGTGAGGAACGTCGTCTCGCGCTCAAACGGGTCGCCCGTGACAGCTCCTCGCTCGAGATCCTGGTCCTGGAACGTAAAGTAATGGTCGTCGTCTCGCTGCGCGAGCAGCGCTTCGACCTCCTGCGGCGCGCACGAGAGCAGCGTATGGCGCTCCGCCGGCGCTCCACCACTGCTCCGTCTACCGCTGCGTCGGTTCGATCTCTGCTGACCCTGGTGGTCGTCGTTGTCCTTGTGGTCCTGCTGACCGTCGTTGTCGTTGTCGTCCGCTGGCGGGAACTCGATCGCACGCGCTGGCGTCATGCCGCGGTCCGAGACCTCTTCGATCAGCATCTTGACGCGCTTGTTGTTCTCCTCTGTGGGGAACGCCGGGCTCGCGACGCAGTACGACTGCAGGTACCAGAGCACCTTGTGCGCAAACACGTGCGAGAGCGAGCACTTCTCCAGCAAGATGACACAGAGCTGCGGGCTCTGCACAAACGCGCCGTGCAGCAGGAACGAGCAGAGCTGCGGCAAATAGAACTCGAATGCTTGCGGGTTGCGCTCGTACGCGCCGGCGAGTCGCTCGACCGCGCCGTCGCGGTGCGCGTAGAGCCGCACAATCGCTTCAAACGTCGGGTCGGTCTGCTTCTTCTTGAACTGCTTCACCAGCTGAGCCCACTTGGTGCGCCAGAGCGCGAGTCGGACGTCATCGTGATGCTGTTGATAGTACAGCGACGTCGACGGCGCGAGGAGGTCTGCGCGCTCGCCCAGCACATCGCGCATGAGGCTGTCGTCTGCCAGCTTTCCGCGACTGTGGTTGAGCTGCAAAATATAGCCGAACTGGAGCATGGCGCTGAAGAGCGAGAGCACCCAGAGCGTGTACACGTACGTGTCGCCCCAGCGCAGTCCGCGGAGGCGCTGGAACGAGTGCGCGTCTTGCCAGAAGATCACGGGCTGCAGACAGCTGAGCGCGCAGAGCACGGCTTCAAAGAGGAACACGAAAAACACAAAGAGGCGCGTCGCCGGCGCGCGCTTGCTCGCCTGCCGGATGTAGATGAAGAGCACGACGCGCAGCAGCGAGAGCGCGGCCATGGCCGCCAGCGACTGCTTGAAGTGCAGCGCCGCGTGCAGGTCCTCGCGCACGAGCTCTGCGCGCTGGTTGGCCACGGGCGTGAACGCGTACCAGAGCAGCACGGCCAGCTCGGCCGAGAGCGTCACGACGTTCAGCAGCCCCATGCGGACGGTCTATACGTTGCGCAGATCAGTCGCGCTGCGGATACAAAGAGGAGGAACTGCGAGCGCGCTCTCACTCGTCCACCGACGCGCTGCTGCTGCTGCTGCGTGGGAATGGCGGAAAATGAGGGGAAATCAGGATGGATCCGTTTGAGCTTCTCGCGAATCTGTCTTGCCTGACAAACGCGTTTTTTGGCCAGTCTGAAACTGGCAGGACATTGACAAAAGTCTGCTGGTTTCAGAATAAATCAGTATGTTTGCAAAATACAATGTGGAGATTGTTTCAGTCTACTGCTTTACGTTCTCGGCTAGGAGAAAAGGACTTTCTTGGACAAAACCCTCTGCCAAATCGCTGCGAGGTTTTTATTGATACAAAAACCAAGCCAAACAAACGAAGAATGAGGGGTTTTGCTCAAAAATCCGCCTTCCAAAAAGCGGTTGGATCTTTGCATCCAACAAACTCGAAAATGGAATCCTTTCGTCGTCCTTCAGAATCGAGGAGTGTCCATCGCAAAAGAAATGAGAACCAGTCGATGACCTCTCTCATGTTAGATTAGAGCTCTGGAGGCATGTGGACACACCCATCTAAATTGCATGGCTTCACGTAGTTTCTGTGTGCTGCATGCCGGTCTCTCGCTTCTCTCCTCCTGTCGACAGCGAGCGAGCTGGCGCGGTAGTTAGTACGGACGATGGCGGCGATCTCCTCCACCGCCACCACCTCCGTATCGACCGCCACCGCCCCGACCACCGCCGCCGCGTCCGCCACCACCACCACCGGCGCCGCCCATCCAGCCTCCGACGGGCGGCTCCGGTTTGCCTGCGAGCTCCACCTTGATCGTCTTGCCACGGATGTCATGCCCTATGATACAAACATGAGAGAGTGGGTGAGCAAGATGCAATCCTTTCGACATGTAGAGGCATGCAAAAAACAAACAACCAGGGAAGCGCACCGTTGAAGAACGACGGCGCTGTGCGCGCTGCATTCGCGTCTTCGTACGTGATCACAGCGTCGCCCTTCACCTGGCCGCTGTCGTCTGTGTACACCTTGATCTTGAACGGCCACTGGTCCTTGTAGCCGCGCTTCTGCTTCTCGCGCGCGACCACGCCGATCGCGCCAAACATCTCCTGCAGCTCGTCCGACGTGATGTCGCTCGGCAGGTTCGACACGTATATCCTCGCCCACGTCGGGTCGTTCTCCGCTTCTTTCGCAGGGTCCCACGTGGAGCTGCTCACCGGCTGCTGTTCGCTCTCCTGGTTCTGCTGCTCCGACCGGTCCTCACCATTGCGGCTGCTGCTGCTATCCGCTGCTGCGGCAGAATCGGATCGGCGCGCGGGTGGCGATCCACTGCGTCGCTCCGAGTAGCGGCTGCTGCGGTCGCGGTCGCGGTCGTGGTCGCGAGATCGGTCACTCCGACCATTGCGGTCGCCTCTGTCGCTGTAGCGGTCACGCGACGAGTAGCTGCTGCCGCCGCCGTACCGTCCCCCTCGGTCGCCGTCGCGGTCTCTGTCTCTGTCTCTGCTGCCGCCGCCGCCGCCGTAGCGATCACCTCGATAGCCGCCAGCTCGCCCGCTCATCTTGGATGCTTCGAGTCAATCTTGTCGTCCCCCTTTTTCAGCCAGTCCACAAACACGGACACTCAATCAAACGTTGGTTTCATCAATCGGACGCTGGTTATATTCAAACAGTGGACTCGGAACAAAAGGACAGAGGTATACGCTGAAATTGTATCACTTTTCGATCGGGTTTGCAGTTGCTCGTTTCGACAAAAAGATACAATCGCAAGCCATACAATATCCAAGCAAAGAAGGCGTTTTGGTCGTTTGATCGGTGCTGAAGGTATACCTTCGCATACACAAGCAAATCCAGGTGGTATACCTGTCCGAATAAAGCGTTAACTGCATTCCAAACAGGCAGAGTTTTCCGGGAGTATACATGAGCGAGCCAGCGTGAAATTAAAAACAGCTCACAGTCACATCCCCCTAATCGGATTTTGCTCCACGCTTGCACCATACAAATCCCAAGTAGGACTCTCGCCTGAGAAAAACTGCCCAACAACAGCAGAACAAGAAACTCCTACAAGCGCAGACTCGAGTCACGCGCAAGCAAGAAGCAAGAAACAAGCAAGCAGGCGCAACGAGCGACAAGCGCCATGGAGGAGAAGTCCAGGAAACCCGAAGGTATGGATGCGTGTGTATGAAGACGCTATGGAGTGCGGTCTCTGTGGGCTCTGTGGCGGTGGACAAGAGCGCCAGCCTCGATCCTCCAACACCGCAGGACAACAACACAGCACCTGCGTTGATTACGCCGCGCATGTGGGGCTCGTTTGTATGAGTGAGTGAATAGAGCACTGACTGTGGGGATATGTGTGTGTGCAGACACGCCGTTCAAGCAGCAGAAGCTCAAGGCGTGGCAGCCGATCCTGACGCCGAACTGGGTCATCGGCTCGTTCGCGCTCGTGGGGCTCATCTTCATCCCGATCGGCATCATCCTGCACACCGAGTCGGACAATGTGCGTTCACAGCATTCATCTATTCCCACGAGTTGGTGGCGCCTGCTCATGATTGTTCATGATGGACTAACCCTCCCAATCTATCTGTATGGATGAACACGCTCAGGTGGTCGAGTACGCGATCCAGTACGACGGCCAGGACGCGAACACGACGGTGTCGTCCAACATCGCGGACTTGGGCAGCGGCTGCTACTTGGAGACCGAGGACGACGGCAACACGTTTGATATAACGAAGCGCGGCTGTCTCGTTACGTTTGACATTGAGAAGGACATGAAGGCGCCGATCTTCGTCTACTACCAACTCGACAACTTTTACCAGAACCACCGCCGCTACGTGCAGTCGCGCAGTGACGCGCAGCTCCGCGGCGACGCGTCGGCGAGTATCACGGACTGCTCGCCGCTCAAGAAGACCGGCACGGCCGTGCTCAAGTACAACTCGACCGCCACGACGCCGCTCGAGAGCACTGAAGCCAACTACACGCTCAACCCGTGCGGTCTGATCGCCAACAGTCTCTTCAACGGTGCAGTGAAGTCACATTGTTGTACTTGGCGATGGGGTATGGCTCTTGTGCCTAGTACTAACTCGTCGTTGTCTGTATATTACAGATATCTTTTGGGTGAACAGTCTGACGACCACGGACGGCGCCAAGTACTACCAGAGCGACACGTACGAGGGCAAGACGGTCGTGAACCTGCTCGACCAGACGAACATCGCGTGGAAGTCGGACATTGACACCAAGTTCAAGAACATCCCCGAGAGTGACCGCGTGAGCGACAACCTGTACCTGTGGCAGAACCCGCGCTACCGCTACATCATCCCGATGTACGAAGGTCAGCCGGCCGAGGCGAACAAGACCGCGTGGACCACCAACGCGCCGTCCTACGGCGTGCAGGACGAGCACTTTATCGTGTGGATGCGCACGGCGGGGCTCCCGAGCTTCCGCAAGCTCTACGGCCGCATCGACACGGACCTCGCGGCCGGCACGAAGCTCGAGTTCCTCGTGTCGAGCAGTACGTGCTGAAATATTGCTATTGATCGGTTTGTTACTCGTAGTTGCACTCGTTAACGATCATGTTGTTGTGATTGTAGACTTTGTGGTGACGACGTTTGAGGGCAAGAAGTCGCTCGTGATGTCGACGACGTCGTGGTTTGGCGGCCGCAACCCGTTCCTGGGCATCGCGTACATCGTCGTGGGCTCGCTCTGCATGATGCTCGCGATCCTGTTCTTCGCGAAGCACAAGCTGAGTCCGCGCAAGCTCGGCGACACGAGATATCTGGTGTGGAAGAACAACCACTAAGCGCATTTGCTTTGCGCTTCAGGAAGCTTCAGCCCATCGTGTCCAGATCCGAATGGAAGTCAATTTGAGAATCGACTCGCGAACCACTTTCCCGCCAATTGGGCAACTGACTGAGAGCGAGAGAGAGAGAGAGAGAGAGTAGGAAGATGGATGAGTTGAGGCTTTCGCTGCATAAATTGTTTGCTTTTTTCTTCTTTCCCATACAACACCTGTGTGAGTTTGCTTCAGTGGTGCCATTCGCGGCCGAAAACGCCTATGCGTCAGTCATTTTGTCAGCAGTTGGCGCCTTTCACAGATATCTATCTGATTTCCAGATCTCCCTCTTCAACCGCAATCACAGCGACCGAGCCAGCAGAATAGCACTGTTGAGCACCAAGACGAGTCAAGCAGAGCCAGAAGAAGCATGGCGGAGCCGCCGCAGTACGAGCTCCTGGAGAAAATCGGCAACGGCGCGTTCGGTGAAGCTCTGGGACGTCTTCGCCGACGGCGCGTACCTGTCGCTCGTGTTCGAGTTCGTCGAGACCGATCTCTTCAGTGTTCGTGCGGATGCTGGGAAAGTCTCTTGAGCCTGGATGGGATTGGTACTGTATACTGAACGCCAGCGCTTTGATCCCTAGATCATCCGCCACCGGCAAGAGCGCTTCGAGGTCGCCGATGTGCGCAGCGTCATGCGCATGCTGCTCCACGCGGTGGCTCACTGCCACGCCAAGTCCATCATCCACAGAGTACAGTCATCAGTGGATCAGCCTTGTCTGCCATCTAAACATTGCCTGTCTGGCATGTTGCCGTCGAGCTTGCCAACTTGGTATCCATCGAAGCAGGACCTCAAGCCTGGAAACCTCCTCGTGGACGCCAACGGCATCCTGAAGCTCAGCGACTTTGGGCTCGCGACAATGTACGTCGGCAAGCAAAAGAGCTACTCGCACCAGGTGGCCACCCGCTGGTATCGCGCGCCGGAGCTGCTCTTTGGCAGCCGCAACTACGACTGCACCGTCGACATGTGGGCGGTTGGCGCGATCTTTGCCGAGTTGCTGCGCACCGTGCCGCTTTTCCCCGGCCAGAACGACATCGACCAGCTCTACCGCGTCATCCAGGTGCTCGGGAACCCAGAGCTGGAGCACTGGACGGTACGTGCGAACGAATGCAATGTGAACTATACCATGTTGTTCTTGCTCACGAGCGGGCTTGTGCGTGCCTTCCAGGACGCGAAAGAGCTCCCAGACTACGACAAAGTGTCGTTCCCGCCGTACAAAAGGATCTCATTTTCCCAAATCTTCCCCGACGCGTCTCGAAATGAAATGGATCTGCTGGAGAAGCTCTTGGCGCTGAATCCGAAGAAGCGCATTTCAGCACGGCAGGTAAGCAAATGAACTTGTCCGTTGACTGTTGCGGCTCCTTTAGACACTGACATGTGCGACTGGGATGCTCAGGCGCTGATGCATCCGTTTTTCTTCGACGGCGCTGTCCACTCGCGCTTTCTTCCTCTGGGCAGCCATCAGAAAACCACCAATGCCAGCGGCAGAACCTCGGAAGAAGACCACAGCGATCACGGAGATCCCAGCGCCGCCACCACCACTGATGAATCGCAGGACCCGTTTCTCGCATCACTTGGGAAGCCTCTGGTGCTGACAAAGGCACTGTGACGCAAAACTAAACAAAGGGTTGACTACCACACTCCCACCTCCAAGGTCATAAAGCACCGTTGTTCGAAGAGATTGGCTGATCGACGAGCGACCACATTGTCTGCAACAGATACATCAACAAGAGCTATCGAGTCCTACTTGCCATCGACACTCATATCGCACGCACTCGTATTTAGCATCACCACATATGTCTTTTTCTTCTTCTTGTACACAATACCTTCTCTTCTTCGTTCGCACGGAAGAGCTTGAACATCGGAACCCTCTACCGGTCCGACTCGGTGAGCTGCGCGGCGTCCATGAAGCGCTTCATCCACGTCTCTCGTCCGACGCTCACGGGCGCTCGGAAGCGCAGCATCTGGCCGGCCTCAGGCGGGACCAGCTTGATCTTCATCTCGTCCGTGCGACTCTTGATCACATTGTAGCCCGTGAGGCACACCGGCGGCTCCATCGGCGGCTTGCGCTCCTCGAATGCGTTCTTGGACTCGTAGCACTTGAGCATCGCGTGGTCGAGCACGTAGTAGTACTGGCGCCAGCTCTTGGAGAACAAATGACCTTTCTCAAAGCGCTTGAGGTACCCTTGGAACGCGCGGTTCTTCACCGCGACCTGGTCCATCGTGTTGATCGTCTTGCGCGTCGCGAGCATCGTGCTCTGGTAGAGCGCCTGCTGGTCTCGCAGCGCGCCTTCGACCATGTCCGCCGCGCTTCGGATCGAGCTCTCCAGCTGCGCCGCCTCTTTCTGGAACTCGCGCTCGATGTCCGCGATGAGTTGCGCCTCCTGCATGCTCAGCTCGGCGTTCACGACCTGCGCCTGCTGCACGCTTTGCTGCTTCATCTCGAGCGACTCCTCGAGCTCCTCGAGCTTGTCTCGCTTGATGTCGCACACCTGGTCGAATCGGTCGTACTCCCGTTTCGCGAGGATGAGCAGGCGGTGGCGCACGGTGCTCTGGAAGAAGCCGATCATGATCTTCGCTGCCAGCGGTCCGCGCGCGACAAAGTTGTACTGCGACACCATGGCTTCCAGGTTGTTCTTGTACGTGATCAAGTCCACCGGGAGCTTCGTCAACGGGATGTCGGAGCCTTTCCCGTCGCTCACGTGCATGACCGAGAGCGTGTTGCGTCGCATGTTCACTGGCGCGCGCTTCTGCACCTCCTTGTCCTTCTCGTTCTTGCTCAGCACGATCGAGTGCAGGTAGCGGATGAGCTCGGCGCAAAAGAGCGCCGACGCGACTTCGTTCGCGAGCTCGAAGCGCTTCTTCACGTTCCCAATGCGTCGCAGCAGGTTCGTCTTGCCCACGTGGAAGTTGAGCGTGCACACAAACTCCGAGTACTTGACCGAGGTGCACCGGAGATCGAAGAGGAACGGCAGGATGATCGCCTTGGCTTCGTCCAGCGCTTCGCGATGGAGGCTCTCCAAGGTTACGTTGTCCACGGGCATCGACTCGCTCGCAGTGTCTATGTACGTCATCGGGATCGAGTACGCCTTGATTGGCTCGTTGACTCGAGCGAGCACTTGCTCCGGTGTCTCCTGTGGCGTCACTTGTTTGCTGATGTCGCTGTCATGACCATCACCCCCGTCCTCGTTCCCTTCGTCCTCTGGAACATGCGCCAAGCTGGAGCCTCCATTCTTGCCTTTCAGCCCGGAACTCGTCGTGTTGTCAAAGAGCGAGAACTGTTTCGTGAATGCCCGCTCGGCGCGCTCTTTGAGGAACGTGAAGATCCCAGTGTTGAGCGTCGAGCTGGACGACGGGCTCGACACATTCGAGCCTCCGGCGCCATTGGGTACTCCGCCATCTTGCGAGTCGCTCGACGCCTGGCGCTTCAAGTTGCCAAACTCGTCGAAAGTCGAGAACTTGCCCTGTCCCGCGTTCACGACCGCGACTTGCTGGGTCTGCAGCTTGCGCTCTGTGACGTCCAAAAGGTACTCGGCGTCCACAGAGACGCGCTCGTACACGCCGAGCCGCGCGTGGAGCGTGTCCGTGTACTTGACAAAAGCCTGGTTCACCAGCACTTTCCAGTAGTTGACATACACGTTGTTCACCACGCGCTGCAGCACAAAGTTCCCATGGGGCGACGCGATCGCGCCGGCGATCGAGCGTATCAAATGCAGCAGCAGCGAGCCGTTCACGTACCGTCCAAAGAAATGCTTGGGCTGCACGCCGTCCATGGCGTGGGCCAGGATCTTTGCGGACGTGAACGCCTGCGGGGTCGCGAACCCGTCGGGCGTGGTGAGCGAGTTGGACTTGACGATGATGCAGTCGCGCGTGTGCAGAATGCCGTTCATGATCATCTGCGCGTCCATGTCGAAGCTGTGCTTGGACGGGCTCGTGAGCCTCTGCTCAAAGTACTTGCTCGCAGACTCGCAGCCGTCCATGTCCTTCTGCTTGAGGTCGATCGCCGCCCACGTGAACTTGGGCACGAGCTCCTTGAGCAGCATCGTGTTGTCCTCGGGCTTCCTGTCGCTGCCGCCATCGCCGCCGTCCAGCACCTGGATCTGCAGAAAGTTGGACAGGAACGCCATCGCGTGGAAGCTCGCGCTCGTGATCGCCCCCGAGCGCGCCATGAACAGGTGCGAGCTCAGCAGCATGAGCATGGAACCCCAGTACGGCTCCTTGTGCAGATCCACCTTGCGCAGGATGAGCGTCAGCGCGCTCGCGTCCTGGTCGTGGATGGTCTCTGCGTGCGTGCTGATGTAGATGCCGCGCTCGCCCTTGAACGCAGGGGACGAGCCGCCGCCATTCCCGTCCGCGCCTTCTGTACCTACAGCCCCGCCAGCAGCGTCGTCGTCCTGCTCCTCGATGTGCAGCACGCCGAAGAGCACGACCTTGCGGCTCACGAGGCGCGCGCTCTCCAGGATGTCGATGCCTGCGCCGCGCAGCCGCAGCTCGCGCTCGGCGCTGTCTGCGCACGTGCAGAGCGGCGCGAACTCGGTCACCACATGCGCCATTCGCTCGCTCACGCTGTCTTTCTTTCTTCCGTGCTTTTTTGTATTGAAGCTCCACATTAATCAAAGCGCAAGTTCACACACACTCGTCAAGCAAATAGAGCACTTGGACACGCGCTTTCAAGCAGCGATTTCAACACAAAAACGTGCTTCCGACTTTGCAACGAGAGACTTTGAAACTACCATTCTGCATATTTTCGAGAAATGCAAAGAGCGGAAATCTGCAGGCAAAAGAAGAGTCGATGTGACTTGCGTTCACTATGGGAGTGGATTCTTCTTTTGCAACATGGAGGCGTCGCAGATGAAGAATCGTCTCCAATAGTGAGTGCAAGTCACATCGACTCTTCTTTTGCAGCCTGTCGCACTTTAACGGGATAAAACGCGTGCTGCTGCTTTGGTTGCGATGATCCCCTTGACTAGTTGGCGCCAGCTTCGAGCAGTGCGACCTGCAGCTCAGCCAGCCAGGGTTGTTCCTCCCAGTCGAAGCTACTCGTGATCGAGCTGCGCGAAATGACGCACTCGCTCACCTGTGAATCCCAGTCGTGCTCGTTTGCTGTTCTCGATCAAACACCAAGTGGGACCTACCACTTGACCCAAAGTTCAACCTTTGACCCGGATGTCCGAGTTTTGCAACAGCAATTGGCTCGGAAACTTGACCCAAATGTCCGATAACCCTAACTGCTCAACGGGACATTAATTCTCACGTTTGCTCGCGTCATCTGTAGCAGATTAGAGGGCGACTTCTCGCTTGCGTGTCAGCGATTCCAGACGGCCGGATCATGCAGCATTGCAGCTTGGATCCTACGACCAGTGAGCAGTGTGCTGCGATCTTCAAGCGTCACTTTGAGATTCGCCGCCTCCAGCCCAGCAGCAGCGAACAGCTCCCGCGCCGATCGAGACTGACTGTGAGCGAGGGCAGGAGCGACAGATAGATACCGCTGCTGCGTCCTGTCCGCTGTCTCACGCTCTGTACTGACTTTTGGCATCTTGCTCTCTTTTTCGCGCCACGCAGGACAAAAAGCAAACAAAAAAGACCGACTGGAGACGATGAAGGAAAACAATCGGCCACGACAACGCAGCCGCGGAAGGCGCGACGGGGCTGGTGCGCTATCACTCCTGCTGCTGTCGACGTTCACGACGCTCGTTTTGGTTGCGAGCGTGGCGTTTGTCGACGCCTCGTGTGCGAACTCGTGCTCGGGTCACGGGCAGTGTGGCGCTGCGAAGTAAGTATGTGCCTTCGTGCGCTCGCGTCGCCTTGACATTGTGTGTTTCTCGACCTGTGTGTGTGCGTCTACAGCCAGTGCGCGTGTGATGCGGACTGGAGTGTCGCCCCGGATTGCTCTTTGCGCAAATGCGCCAGTGGACCTGCGTGGGCTGACAAAGCGTCTGCGGCGAATGTGGCTCACGCCAGCACCGAGTGCTCCAACAGAGGGCTCTGCGATTACTCAAAGGTACTAGCTCCACCAGCGTCGATCGTTGGAAACGACCGTGTGTCTTTGCTTCTGAGGCTAATCTTTGCGCTTTGACGACATTTGCCACATTAGGGCGAGTGCGTCTGCCTCAGTGGATTCACGGGGCTGCTTGTCAGCGCAGTAAGTGCACACATCAATCTCCTTGTGCTGTGACCTCCAAGTCTTGTAAAACTCACCTCAACGTTGAATGTATGTGTCTCCTCGTAGTGAAATGCTCCGGCGACTGCTCTGGACACGGTCTGTGCTGCTCTCTGGCGACGCTCGGACTTCAATACGGACCCGACACGGTGCCTGGTGTGGGAGGCAACGGCGTCGGACCCGCGTACACCAATTGGGAGAAGGACAGCATTCAGGCTTGTTTGTGTGATACAGGTTACACTGGTCCAGACTGTTCCCAGAGTACATACCTTGGGCTCCTCTCGCCACCGCGATTCACGCTGACCGTCCTTAATGATCGTTCTCTGCGTAGAAATGTGCCCAAAGAACGACGATCCGCTGACCACCGGTCAAGGCTTTCGGACGATCAAGATCACTACCGCAGCTGCACTCGCTGGCTCGATTCGCATCTCCTTCAATGGACAAACTGCCACGCTGAGCGCGAGCGCTTTAGGCAACGACGACGCGTCTTGCGCTGCGGCGTTTATGCAAATGAGAAACGTCGCGCGCGCTACCTGCACAGTCATGATGCTCGACGTCACAGTGCAAAGCGCAACATACGTCGTCGCATTCACCGAGTGGGTCCACCTCGACGCAGAGAACGATCTGCTTCAGCACAACGGCAACCCGCCGTTAAGCGCATTCACGTGTGACATCAGCCAGGTGACGAGCGCCAACACTCCAACCTGCGCAATCACGGACGTCGTGGCAACAAACGTGATCGGTAAGGCATGAGAATTTGTACACAGCAAGGAAGAGAATGAACAAAACGCTGATGGACTCACCATGCTCCTTCTTGTCGTTGCAGAGCACGTGTGCTGCTCGAATCGAGGTCTCTGTGACTTCACGAACGGCGTGTGCGCGTGCTACGCGGATTTCAAAGCCGTCGACTGCAACCAGCCGTCGAACGTCCCCGACAGCATCGACGACAACGACAGATTCCTGGTGTACCCGCAGGGTCTCACGTACGTCGGCACAGTGCTGCATCTCCAGACAGCAAAAGGGGCTGCGAGCGACTTCATGGTGATCGAGTCGGCGTCGTACCCTGTTCTCACGATGGACGGTCTTGGAAACACAAAACTCCTGAAGGGTAATCTGGAGGTTTCGACTGGGTACTTGAAAGTGCAGGCTGGCGTGACCGTTGTCACAGGCGGGTTGAACGTCCAGGCGAGAGGCTCCACGATGGTTTGACGACTATTCGAACTGGCGGGCTCTCCATTGTCACTGGCGGCGCCACCATCTCCGACAACCAACTCGCTGCACCAGTCTTGAAAGTTCTCAGCAACAACAATGTTTACACTGACTCCGCGCTCAAGCTGGACACCACTCGCGCTACCCAATACCCTGCTACTCCTGATTATCTCTTGATCGATGCGCAAGCGAACGCAGTGCAGGCATTCTCCGTCGAGGCGTCAGGGAAACCACAATCTACGACAGCGGGTTGGCCACTCAAAGCTCGGATACTGCGACGCCGACTCTCGTCGTGAAGCCCACGGCTGCCGCTTTCGCGAACGACGCAGGGTCTATCCAGACGACTTCGACTGCAACCCACTTCCTCTTGAAGACCAGCGCGAACGGCGTTGTGATGTTCCAGGTTCAGGACACGGGACTGACAACGATCACGCAAGGAGGGCTCAGCGTTACTTCTGGCGGCGCGACGATCCAAGCTGGAGGTCTGACGATTCACAACGGCGGGGAGACTATTGTGCTCGGCGGACTGAATGTGCAAGACGGAGGGGCGACGACCGCGTCAGCTTCAACGACTCAGCCAGCGTTGAACCTGGTTGCGTCAGACGCTATTTCAACGCTCGCGGGGAAGAACTTGCTCATTCAAGCAAATCCTCCAGCTAGCACAAACTTCTACATGATATACGCTGAGTTGACCTCAGGTGCCACGACACCCACCCCAGTCTTCTCGGTTGATGGTACAGGTAAAACCACCATCAAAGACGCTCTCACTGTTGGCGCAGGAGAAACCGTGACTGGCGGTATCACTGTCACAGGAGCTCTCAGCGTCAGCACAACGGTGGCGATTGGAGGAGCAGCAACGCTGTCGAGCACACTCAGCGTCACGGGAGCAGCCACCCTCAGTGGGGTTCTCACTGCAAGTTCAGGGATTACTGTGACTGCTGGTGGACTCAGTGTCACTGCAGGCGGCATTACAGCTGGCGACGGACTCACTGTTAGCTCTGGGATCGTCCAAATCAGCTCAACTGCCACCTTGACGTCAACTTCGACTGGAGCGCTAGTCGTTAGCGGAGGCGTCGGAATCGGAGGCGCGGTGCTCATCACCGGCAGGGCGTACGCGGCTGGTTACGATAGCGCTTCCGATCGGCGGTTCAAGACTTCAGTCGAGGAGTTGCA
>JAASFO010000626.1:0-16364 GCA_023333815.1 Globisporangium recalcitrans
GCAGCAGCAGCAGCATGTCGTTCCCATCCGGCAAGGCGCCGGAGCGCAAGAGCACCTTCAAGAAGACTCTCGATGCCGAGGAGATCCGCCGCCGCCGCTCCGAGACGACGGTGCAGATCCGCAAGACCATCAAGGAGGACCGCATGAACCAGCGCCGTCGCATGGTGCGTCTCTTGTTTTGTTTCTATCGCTGTGTTGTGGTGTTTCGCTCTATGCGTGCATGGTTGGTAGGCGTTGATGATATTCGATTGGCACTGACGAATCTACGTTGCCGTGTGTGCTTCTATGCTTCGTACTGTGTGTGTGTGTGTGGCAAAACGAACAGGGTGCGGAGACTGCGATTGAAGAAGAAAATGCGATGGGCGGCGACGCCGCCGGCGACCTCACACTCGCCCAACGTGTGCGTCCTGCACGCAGCAGTGATAGCTCCAGACAAGCAGCAAGAGATAGCTCACGTTTGGACCTTGTGCGTGTTTATGTATGCATCTCAACAGCTCGCGCAGCTTCCGCAGATGGTGCAAGGCGTGCAGTCGACGGACCCAGAGACCCAACTCGATGCGGTCACCAAGTTCCGTAAACTGCTCTCGATCGGTACGGATGACAGCATTGCTTTTTGTGTGTGTTTGTACCCACTTGGGAAGCAGTGGGTGCTGCCTGTGAACCGTTTTGTTCAACTCCTTCCATTTACTGACGTGACTGTGGTTCGCCTTCGTTTCCGTGTGTAGAGCGCAACCCTCCGATCAAGGAAGTGATTGAGACCGGCGTGGTGCCTCTGTTCGTGACGTTCTTGCAGCGCGAAGACTTCCCGACGCTCCAGTTCGAAGCCGCGTGGGCGTTGACGAACATCGCGTCCGGCACGTCGGCCGACACGGAGGTCGTGATCAACCACGGCGCGGTGCCGGTGTTTGTGCAGCTGTTGCTGTCGACGAACGACGATGTGCGCGAGCAGGCGGTGTGGGCACTCGGCAACATTGCCGGCGACTCGATCGAATGCAGAGACATGGTGCTCCGCTGCGGCGCGCTGCGTCCGCTGATGCAGCAGCTTTCGCAGAACTCGAAGCCGACGATGCTCCGAAATGCGACGTGGACTTTGTCGAACTTTTGCCGTGGCAAGCCACAGCCACAGTTTGAGCTCGTCGCGCCAGCGCTGCCGACTCTGGGTCAGCTGATCTTCACCCAGGACGAAGAAGTGCTGACCGACGCGTGCTGGGCGTTGTCGTACCTGTCGGACGGATCGAACGAAAAGATCCAGGCGGTGATTGAAGCTGGCGTGTGCCGTCGCATCGTGGAGCTGCTGATGCACCCGTCGCCTTCGGTGCAGACGCCAGCGCTGCGCACGGTCGGCAACATTGTGACTGGCAACGACCTTCAGACGCAGGTGATTATCAACTTGCAGGCGCTGCCGTGCCTGCGCGCGCTGCTCGAGAGCCCAAAGAAGGGGATCCGAAAAGAGGCGTGCTGGACGCTCTCGAACATCACTGCCGGCAGCCAGGAACAGATTCAGTCGATCATTGACGCCGACATTTTCGCGACGCTGATCAACTTTTTGTCGACGGCGGAGTTTGACATCCGCAAGGAAGCAGCGTGGGCAGTCTCGAACGCGACGTCGGGCGGCTCGGCGGAACAGATTATGCACTTGGTGAGCCTCGGCTGCATCAAACCGCTGTGCGACTTGCTCGAGGTCAAGGACGCGAAGGTGGTGATCGTCGCGCTCGAGGGTCTGGAGAACATCTTGCGCATCGGCGAGCAGCAGAAGACGGGCGAGTTCAACGACATCGCGACGCTGATCGACGAGTCGGACGGCGTGAACAAGATCCAGGCGCTGCAGTACCACGCGAACGAAGACATCTACGTCAAGTCGATGAAGATCGTGGAACTCTACTTCCAGGGCGAGGAGGACGCCGAAGATAGCTTAGTTCCAGACACGGACGCGTCGGGTCAGTTCCAGTTCGGCACGGGTGCTGCGCAGCCAAACGTGTTCCAGTTCGGCGGCAACTAGACGTCCCAGTCTGCAATGAGTCAGTCAGCTTCCGTTGAATCGCCAGCTCGATGGTTGTTTTTCGCTGACGATGATGGGAAGAAGATTGAGACGACGCGACGGGATTCGATTGGTGCGAGTAAGAGGGGGCGATGAGTGAATGAATGAAAGCCTTCTCTCAGGATCTGGAAGGAGCAAAAGCAAGAAAGTGAACGAGCAAACCCAAATATATTTTTCGCTGTGAACCTTTTCCGTCTTGTTGTTGATCTGACGTTGTTGCACTTCAACTGCGCTTTTCAAGCAAACCCACGCCACACAGAACACTCGGAACACTCGCACTCACTCATTCGAGCGGTTGTGATCACCACACTCTCCTTCGCACTTAGGACGAGGCGCAGGAGCTCGAAGGTGAGCGTGTTTGCATGCGCATCTGTGCACGCGTCTCCTCTAAGGCAGATGCCCGTTGACAGCAGCTCTCTGCACGGGTGACCTGGATCCGGAAAGTGGAGGACTCGCACGACTCGACCCAGATCACCTGAGTGTCTTTCAGTGTGCGACAAGAAGAGCAGAGTTTGAGCTGATTGTTGCTGCAGGATGAAATCGCACTTAGTCGCATACCCGACACACAGAACCAGCTCTCATGCTAGCTGACTGACACAGCATAACGAAAGAGCGCGACAATGGGCAACGCGCTCAGCTGCCTCGAGCAGTGCCGCACGCAGCAGGAGAACAACCAGCGGCTGCTGTTTCTCCAGAAAGGTGCGTGCGTGTGCGTGCGTGAGGATCGCCAATTGCGGCAAGCAGGCTCATTCGCTCGTTCGTTCGCGCAGGCGCTGTGTTCAAGCGGAAGAAGTACGTGCTCGGGCTCAGCACTGGCACGGAGCAGATCCACATGAAGCTCAGCTCAGACGAGCAGACGTACGTCTTCCGATCCGGTATCGCTTCCATATCACTGCTTCATAGCCCAATGAACGCTGGCAGTACTAATAACTGATGCGCTTGTGAGCAGCTTGCTGTGGAAAGTGCACGAGTCGACGAAAGACCTCACGCGTGTCGACCTCAACGACGTGAACCTCATCAAAACGCAAGGTGATGAGTGTGACGCGATACACTGCAAATGGCAGTAAGTCATGGCGCTGATCTGTTGGTTTGCTAACATGACGTGGTGTGTGTTGTCGTACTGATCTCCCAAAGGCACTCTGGGCTTCAGCGTCATCTCGCAGAAAGGAGACACGCTGCTGGACTTGGAAGCGGAGAATGAAGACGTCCGCAACAACTGGGTACGTGTGTGTGTGTGTGTGTGGCTCGTCGTATGTCCAATGACCCACTCTCCCCATCCTCATATTCAAACTAGGTGACGAATCTGCAGCTGCTCTGCGAAGACAGCGGCGACATTGATTCTGGAGACGCAGCAGCAGCGGCGTCACCGGATGCCGCGTCCAGATTCCGCAAGATGGTGGAGGAGAAAGCCAAGAAGCAGGCGTACTGGACCCAGCGCACGCAGGAGCTGGAGGATCGCAAGCGCGAGGCTGAGGAGAAGAAGAAGCAGTTCTCTGGCGCGGGGCTCAAGTACACGGCCATCGCGCTGGCGAATCGCTCCTAACTTGTCGTGCTTCTCATGTAAATATGAAACGCATCGAATGTGTGTGTGTGAATGAATGAGCGCGTGCACAATAAATATGCGTCGAGATAAGAGACCCCAATGCTTTGTTGTCGCCTTCGAGTCAACAATGCAAGCAAGCCATCGATCAACATGCAACCATGCAAACCAATTGCAAGCCCAGCGACTGCTGCTATTGGCCAATATTCGATCACATTTTGGCATTTTGGCATTTTTGTGCTTGTTTGACAGACAGAATGGACGATGCTGCAATTGATGTGCAGCGCTTCGCGGACGAGTTCCGCCACGTCACGCTCGCGCACGAGCGACTGGTGCGTGCATGCGCGATGCATTGGCAGCAACTTTCGCCACTGAGCTAGCGAAGCTGCTCACTCACTCGCGAAATGCATGGCTTTCTCTGCAGGTGCTCTGCGTGTGCGGATGCAGCGGAGACGACGCCACGCTCGCAGCGGACGCGCTCAAGAAGATCGTGCGCATCAAGCTGCAGATGAACAGCCAGGTACGCCCGTCATTACCCACCTCTATCTACAGTGCTGTGCTCCTCTCGTATATCTATAGCTGCTTGGTAGTGACTGTGAGTGAGTTGCTATAGCATCAGATCAGTGTCGCGCACTTCAGTGACTCGAGCATGACCGTTCTCCAGGAGGTACACACAAGCTGCTTCAACATTAGACAGTGCTTATGAACGAATTGTGAAGCGCCGAAGCTCATGTGTGGTGTCCACTGCGCTAGTTCACGAGGGAGATCAGCAGTCTAAGCGACGCACTGGACCAGATTGCGGCGCTTTCGAGCAGCGAAGAGCGCTCGGATGCAAGCAGCATGGACAACCTGTTGCGAGACGCGGGGCGATACTTTTCCAGCTACGACGACCAGCAACAGCAGAGCAGCAGATCTGCTGTCTTCCGCCTCGTGCTTCTCTACCGACACGACCAAAAGGTTCGCGTCGTTGCCACCCCATTGCACTGGTCAGCGTCCAGTGTGTTCTCCTAAGAGCTGGTTTACACACTCACACTGTTCTCAAATGCGCACTACCAGTTTCCATCGATGGGCTTCACGCAGAGCGAGCCGTCGGCTGCATTCCTCTCGCACCCCCTGTTCCACTTGGACGCCATCTACTGGCACACGGGCATCACCAGCGAGCAAGCTCAGGTAAGATACACAAAAGAGCACCACAACACCAGAGATCCTCGCGTCGGAAGTAAGGCTTGGACGATGTCCATGTTGCTGCTGTAGATACCTGACTCTCTCTCTCTCTCATTTCTTCATCTTCACGCAGAACACCTTTGACCAGCTGTGCGCATTCGAGAGCGCGAATCCGTTCGCAAAGTCGTATTTTCTTGAGGTTGGCGGATCGATCGAGAGACTCTTCCAGGTGAGAAGGATGGAACCTCATTCATTTGCGCTCGGACTTGACTGCTGCTGGGCGATATGGGCTAACTGTGCTCTTCAATCATTCTAGTCGCTTGCCCTCGTCCTTTCACACCCAGGGCATCGCTTGAGCCAAGTCGCAGCTGAGGATCTGCTCGAATCGCCGTCACTTGCGCGCTGAGCCAACAGCTACCATCGCCATCGCCAACCAACTCCAGCCAAATACTGTGCACGCGATAAACTTCCAGTCGCTGCTGCACTCGGGAGAAAACGGATCCGCCAGATGAGGGGACGCTGAGATTGTACACGTTGCTTAAATAAATGACAGAGACGACTGTCAAACGTTTGGTGTGGGCACGAAACTAAACTGCGTGGTGTGTGTGTGCTTTTCTCTATGGGCAATCGGCGAAGAAGTCCGAAATGCCCTCGCTTTCGTCGAGATTGAAACAAAAATCTGGGTCCATCTACAAAGAATACAATGGAGGTGTCAATCAAGCGTCAGTATGAGAGCTGAATGACAACAATGGTGCTGTGATCACACCAACGAGTTCCAGCGAAAGCGTACCTTTAAAGGAGCCAGCTTGAAGAGACCGCTGTCGGAGTCATAAGATCGCTACAAAGAGCCACACAAACAACCATCAGTCGAGATTCAATCATACAAGATGCGAGCGCACATCGAGCATTCACCACGCACCTGATCCAACGCTGCTGCGGGTGGAGGTGTTCCAGCCGCAGGTGGAGCAGCTTCCGCAGTCGACGCCTCTGGAGCTACGACTCCCGCTTCTTTCTCTTCCTCCGCGAGCTGTCGAACTAAATAAACATCCACAGGACCATCTGCACGCACACATTCGCATCACAGAGTTAGAACAACCATCTTTCACCACAAAACGCACTCGAACACAAACTGTTTCCTTACCTGTAGACTTCAAAAAAATCTGGAATCTCCGCTTGCCGCTGGGCATGCCTTCGTCTGGGTCGGGGACTTCCAGCGTTGTGCCAGGGGGTGCTTTGATCGCCATCACGCTCTGGTCTTTGAAACTCTCCAGACTCCGCATGTCTTCGTGCGTGATATACGACAAGTTCTCAAATGTGCCTTTGTCAAACGCTTCTTCGTCGTACAACCGCCGGATATTCTGCGTCACCATCTTGATGTGCTGCTCGTGTTTCTGCTCTTCCTGCATCAAGTCGGAAATGCTCTGAAGAAGCTGCTCCATGTCTTGATAGTTGTCGGCCATGCCTACCGACCCACTCGCACCTCTGTACGCCAGCGAACATACACCAACAACCTGTGAGTACCTGCTTTCTTCAAAAGCAGTGCATGCACAGGATGCTCAATGAAAAAGATGGTTGTCCACGTACTTCCAGTGGATGTTGTTTTTCGAAGTCTTTTCAATGAGACCGATGCCTTCCAGCACATTCGTGATATCGTAGATCCGCCGTTTCTACAAGGCACACAAAACGCACGCGCGTCAGTACCAAACGCTTTGCCTCGATCTCCGTTGTTCACACAAGCGTGACGACAAGGTTGCTGTGTTCTTTCGTTGTTGTTGCCCACCTGCACGCCTAAAGAGACCGCGGCGCTGTTGAGGTCGAGATCGCCCGTGGGCGACGACTGGATCAGATCCACAAACTTCTTGGTCAGCAGTCCAAGAGAGCTGTCGTATCGGCTCGCGGGCGACGGCTTCAACGCGCTGCCACCTGTCGAGAAAAGCAAGTTCAAACAACACGCGACAGAGGGTCACACACAAACTCCTACCAGCGTAGCATCACCACTCTCACAGACACAGCTACTAAGCGTACGCAGTCGCACGCACCTCCTCGCGCGTTCGGACTGGGCGACTGGAACCTGTTCTGCCCGCTCAAGCCGATCGCAGGCGAGAGCGCGCGTTGCTGCTGGTGCGGGTGTGCCGCCGACGTGCCGCTCTGCGCAGCCGCTGTTGGGGACGGGGAGGGCGGCAGCAGCGCCGCGTCCGCCTGGTCCTGCGCACGCTGCAGCTTGGTGCGTTTGCCTCTGCCGCGCTTCGCTTCGTCGTCCGGGAGCTTGGACTTGGCCATCGTGAGCGACTGCGTGCTGCGTGTGTGTGTCTCGTGTGCTGGGTCGTTGTGGGGTAAAGCAGGTTATGGGTCATGTGATGATGTCTTCCTTCTTTTTACCCGCATAAATGAGTGTACCGCAAGTATTGACTTGCAGAGGCTGCCGACGATCCTGGAAACGAACCCCTCGTAAACTCGATATCGATCAGAAACGATCGGATTCGAGAGGGCGAGCTGCTCGCCAAAATCAAGTCCAGATTCTGGCTCACTCAACCACGCGGCAAACCTAAAAAGCAACGCTGCGATCAAGGAGCGAAAGCTTGCCAGCACAATCCCAGTGAAGGCGAGCGAGCATCTCCCCTTTCACGGCTTCATCACAGAGAGAAACAAGCGCTCAACGACAGACAAGCAAGCAGTCATGGGTGCGGGGTCGAGTGCGGAGCGCAAGCTCTCGGACGAGCAGCCGGCGGAGGAAGAGCTCGTGCTGAACGGTAAGGGGTCATTGACTGAGCTGACGATGGGCGGGACGGATCGAACACGAGCTGGCGCGTTGAGGTGGTCGCTTAGCAAGTCATGTACTCGCTTGAGCGATGGGCGATGGACCAAGAACAAGCGTGGCGTGGGCGGTTACGAATGCGTACGTGTGTCTTCGCGTATATGTGGTGCTGACGCGCTTGTTTTGTTTTTTCTCTGAGATAGAGCTGAAGGTCGAAACGGGGGATCAGAATGCGGTGAAGAACATGCTGGACGACGCCATCACCGGGTTCTTTGAGGAGAAGAAAGAGTACTCGATCCTCTACGGATGGGACAACGTGAAGCTCCTGCTGATGGTGTTCGCGATGCTGACCGCTGCGGTGTCGCATTTCTTCAAGAGCCCTGCGATCTCGGAGCGTGTGCTCATTTACTCCAGCGTTGGCGCGTATGTCTCGCGTTTGTGTGCTGCTGTATGCATGTGTTCACTACTGCATGAGGCTAACCGATGGGCGATGTGCATGTGTGTATTCCAGATTCTTTTTCATCCACGCGCTTCTGCTGGGATACAGCGTGCTCGTGGAGAAGGACACCATTTTGCGACTCAGCAAGAAGGTACGATACTGAGTTTGGCGTCTCTTGAGTATGATCAACATATGCCTCCTCATTCATGGACTTGGTTTTGCTATTCCACAGGGAGACAAGTCGCAGGTTCTGTTGGTGCGCACTGATTTCCCGTACGCCGAGGAGAACTACACAATCTGCATGAAGTACGAAGGTCAGTCAGACAAGCAGGTGAAGGTCGAGCTGTACATCGGACGCTTCTTCGACAAAGACGGATTCTTCAGCAAAGATGCATTCGAGAAAGATCTGGAGGCGGTGGTGTCGCGTTTGCAAAAACTTAAGAAGCAATAATTCATGAATGTAAGGTTTGAACCGGAGGAGGAACCGCACAGCTAGATGTTGTCGGCTTCCGGATTTTTATACGCGACCATGGTGTCGATCTTGTGGATCTGCAAGCGAGCACACAATCATACCGTCAGATAAATGCCAATTTGAAATACATGGTCACCAAAAACAGATGCCTCGTTCGTTACCTTTGTAGTGAATGAGCGCAGACGAACTTCCGTCGAGTCCTTGATGTAACGCGGGTCAGACTCCTCCCACAGCGCCGGCACTTCTGAATCCTTGTCCGTGTAGACCAGCAAGTCAAACGTGCACTGCTCTTCGAGGAGAGGCAAGAACGACACACTGGCAGTGATCTGGCGGATGATTGCTTGGATCTCAGACATGATCTCTTTCTTCGGTTTCGGCTGAGCACTGTTGTCAGACAGCCAAGAAAGGATGTCAGCACTGTTAGCCCCATAGCATCATTGTGCACATGCACAAGTCGCTTTACGTACGGTGCTTCAGCTTTCTTGTCTGCATGGACCTCAAACGCCCAGCGCTCTAGCACGTCCTGCGTCTCGACGCCCGTCACGACAACAACGACTTTCTGCACTTCGCCTTTCAAAAGCCAGTCTGCCATTGCAACGCAACGCTTGATGTTAGCAACTGGATGGTTCACAAGGCAGCGACCATGGGCACAAGAGCGCTTACTGGAGAGCTGGTTGAGGAACTTCTGGAAGAATCCGTCCAGCTTTTCATCGGCGGTGACGAGCATGTTGAGACCATATTTCTGCACCTGCTTGAAGCTTTCGGGTGGGTAAATCCCTCGCTGGTAGAGAATGCTGTATCCAGTCACAGAATGAACCCACACACGCAAATGCATGAGTATAAGCGCACGCAGCAATCACACGCGGTCCACGCAGCACGCTTCGCTCTCGCACCTGTTGATGCTGTACGAGAAGAACTCCGTCACGAGCTCCGTTGAGCCTTTCAGCGTGATGATGTTTTCGGTAAGCTGGCTCGTCGCCTGCACGTGCGCAACCAAGACAGTTAACAACCAACCGACTACGGGGATTGCAGAGCATGCAGCACAAAGCGCGCGCTCTTGAGCTGCCTTGCCACTCTACGTGCACATACCATCGTGTCAGTTGCGCGCGCTCTTGTTTTTGGCTGCTCAATTCAAACCAAAATGGAAATGGAGTGTCAATCGCGCGTTTGTGTGCGATAGATGAGGAAACCCTTCTAAACGAATGCTGAACAGCATCGATAATGAGAGGAGGAACCATCACTCCTAACCCTCTCCAAAGTGATTCGAGTTGCAGTCGGACTTGAAGATTGATTGAAGCCACTTTGATTTGCGCGCATTTCCGCATTCCAAGCGACGAGAAGAAGGCGAAGAGAATGGGGAAGCGCAAGGCGGACGAGGCTGTGGAGCAGCAGGTTATACGACACATCATAGACCGTTTGCGATGCGCACTGATGAGTAACACATCTTCGCCTTCTTATGAGCAGACGGGCTGGAATCGAGCAGCTGAGAGGCGCGCGAGAGCACTCCACCACGACATCATCAGCAACCATGACGACGCTGACGACGTTTCTGACCAAGATGACGGTGACGAGGAGCTGATCTGTATGTCACTTCTCTGCGACCGCAAGAGGCTCGGAGTTGCTATCTATGATGTAGTGACGACGGGGTTGAAGACTCTGGAGATCAGTGTCAATGACACAGACGAGCTGGACCAGGTATCATCGCTTGCTTCACTATTCTCTAAAGGGGCTACGCAACGGATCGGTGCCGGTTGTTCACAGCTCTTTCCTTTTTCGTGGTCTAGATTGTGGAGAGATTACATACCCAGTTCCAAGTCCACAGAATACTGGTTTCGTCTCGGAATGCTAGTGCGCTTGGACTTTTGCAACTTGTCAAACGTCTCGACCAAAAGTTTGAGAGAAAGACGAGTGTCAGTGTCCGCAAGGTACGTCTATGCTCGATTCTCGCCAAGTTGGGCAGTGGCGTCAGCACTCTCTCACAGCTTACTGGCAAACTCACATTCGGGTACTTGCGTGCAGCACTCAGGTACACGAATACGTCTGGATATTCTCTCTCTCTCTCTCTCTTCCTCTCTCTCTCTTCCTCACAGATCGAACCGAGTCTTCTCCTTGCCAGACTTCAGCTACCTGAAAGCGTGTCAAGGTATCGAAAAGATCCGCATCGGCAAGAATTGGGCAGATTACAACGTCTCACTGTCCGAAGTGTCGCGGTGAGTCGGCTGAACGTGGCAATCGGATGCATTGGAACGCTGAACTGAATTTGTCTGGTCAGACGCGATGCATACAAGTACATCGGAAAGTTCTTTGATTTTGAAAGCGTGCAGCTGGTACGAGCAACGGGAGGTATGTCCTCTGAAGAGTGTAGTCAATGTGAACACCGGCTAACCTGTCGTTATCTGTTGCAGCTCTGTTGCTGTATCTATTCTCCGAGAAGGTAAAGTCTGACTCGTTTCAACCAGCTCGGGCAATCTCTTCTAACTGTGCCGTTGTTCAGATTGGTAATCAGCTGGACGACATCTCACAGATCTCCATATCTACTGTGGAACAAATTGCTCTGGGTGGAATCATGTACATCGATGCGTCAACCTTTAGATCACTGCAAATCTTCAACCACGTAGGGTAATGCGTGTATTCATTTCAAATGCGGAACCAATGCTAACACTGTCGGATCGATGCTCAACAGGAATCGCATCCTTCTCTAGTCAAGGCACGTTCGTATCTTTCCAGCTCACTTTGAAAACAGGACGTCTAACAAATAAACCGTCAGCAGGGTTCTGGGCGAGCAAAAGAAGGCTTCAGGTCAGTTCTTTTGCGCCTGTTCGCCCTTAATTTTGCAGCGAAGCTGACCAGTATCGACTTTCGAATGCAGCTTGTTCGGGTTGATAAATCGAACTGTGACCAAGTCAGGCTTTTACAAGTTGCGGCAGTGGATGCTCGCACCACTGGTCCATCCAGCGCTCATCAGCGAGCGGCTTGACGCAGTATCGTTCTTCTCGCTGTCTGAAAATGAAGAGCTTCGAAAACTTCTGGTTGGTTGCGCTGCTGTACGATGGTTGTTTCCGTTCAATCTGATCTCACTTTTACGTGGCCAGCATTCGAAGCTCAAGTTATTTGGCGATGTCGGCGGCATTTTCCGACGAATCAAGAAGCGCGGTGCATCAGTGAAGGACTGGTGGAAGTTTCGCTGCTCCATCGAGAGCTTTATGGCATCGCAGTAAGGAAGTCGCTCGCATTTCCACCGAGCGAACAGTGTCTGACATCGTATTCCTGGAGCAGAGATCAGATTGAAACCAGCCAGGGTACTTCAGCTCCCTCCTCCCCAAATTTGCTCCGGCGAATCGTGCGAGAGCATGATATTCGCCACGTGAGCAATCTACTGGGAAATATCATTGACTTTGACGAAAGTCTCCAAGAAGAGACAATGGTGATACGAAGCGGGGTGTCTGAGATCCTGGATTGCGCTCGCTCCAGATACGAAGATCTGGACAACGTAAGCACTCCGTGCATCCATATGCAAAACGTTGAGTTCAAATGCTAACACATCGCAACGTTAGGTCCTGACCGAAGTCGCTTTCCAAATCCAAGAATCAAACCCGACGCTATCTTCGATCACTGTGCAATACATACCTCAAGTGGGCTACGTGGTGTGTTGCGAATCGCCTACAACGCTGCCCGAGTTCGTCTTCCAATTTCAAGAAGACGACACAACTTTCTACTACAAGGTAGGAATCGCGTGCTACCTCATACTTCCAGTTTCGCTTCACTGAGATTTTTACATTTGTGCAGGAGGATTGCTGCCGGGAGCTAGACAACTCGATCGGGGACATTTTCGGTTCGTGGCGGTGTTGAAAAGCTCTGTGGACTCTATCTAATGGCGTGATTTCGTTTCCTAGGTTTTATTCTTGATGTCCAACGAGGTACAGCTTTGTGCCTGTCCTTTGAGTTGAGCATATCCGCATAATCCTCACCTGATCTGATTACAGAACTGCTGGAGGAGCTTACCGTCGCCTTGCTCGACCACGAAAGCAGCATCCATGGCCAGTTGCATTCAGTACCGCCGCACTCGGAGGCGACTTGCATTCTCACATCTTCGCTTTCATGCAGAAATGATCGAAGTCATGGCGCAGCTCGACTGCCTGATATCATTTGCGGATTCATCTCGCAATTTCAACTTCACAAGGTGAGAGCTCCAGGATGTCCAGCTTCTATTCCCCGAGTCTAACGTCGCTGATCTTTCTCGTCCTTTAGACCTGTTTTGACTCAAGCAAATCACATGAAAGCGAAACAAGCACGCCACCCGCTGCAAGAGTTACTTGTTGACCACTACATTCCAAACGACGTGTTCTTGGGAGCTGGTGCGGAGAGCAGTTTGGTCAAGATTGTGACAGGGCAAAACGGATCCGGTTCGAGAGTGTTTCCTTGCTGTTGTCGACCGACACCACTTCCAGCATCTGTCCTTACTTCTTGAATGCTATAGGCAAGTCTGTTTATCTGAAGATGGTTGGTCTTCTTCAGTACATGGCGCAAATTGGCTGTTTTGTCCCTGCCCAAGAAGGTAAGCTGCACGCACCTACACGTTCTGCCATGGTGCTGGTGTAAACTGGTTCTGACCCATCTCGAGCAGCTGAGATCGGCTTGGTTGACAAGATGTTCAGTCGAATCCAAAGGTGGACTTTGACTGGATTCCGGCGTCAATATCGATTCTGCTAACGTGGTCTCGATCAGCATGGAAACAGCTACAGTGTCGCAGAGCTCGTTCACCATAGACTGCAACCAGGTATTTGCACTTGTGTAAGCAGCGAACAGCGAACGGGTGGCTAACCTTGTGTCTCTAGATTGCTTGGATGCTCAACCATGGAGAAGGTCAATCCTTGTTTTTGATCGACGAGTTTGGGAAAGGTAGTTGCTTCGTTTTCTCATGGTCATGAGTAATGCTCGCTGATATTGGTGCTTTTTGAATAGGAACTGCGGTGCTTGATGGAGTAGCGCTTTTGGTATTCCTATCGCATGTACTTGTGAGCCTTGTAATCACCTGGCTAACTTTTTGTCGCTTCCAGAGTTCGCTGATAAACTATCTGGCATCGAAATCATCGAATGCACGCTCTCCGCGCGTGATAATTACAACCCACCTATTGGTGCGAAATGCATGTCAACGCCTTTTGCAGCAGTGTGTCGATCTAACAGATAACTCATTCCTGTACGACGTGCAGGAAATTGCACAAAACAACCTGCTGCCGACCTTGAGTGTCGCTGGGAATCAAGCTGAAGACCGAAGAGATCACCTAGATGAAGCGGAGGCACACCTCGGAACGAAATCTCCAATCGTGTGTGCAATGATGGCATCTGCAGTCGTCTCGGCCGAATCTACATCAGCTCCGGTCATTTCTCCGTTGTACGAGCTGCGCCATGGAACTTCGACACACAGCAACGCTCTGGGTTGTGCTGCAAACTGCGGTATGTGATTGCTGCAGCCACACCTTTTTCGTTGGAAAACGCATGACCGACATGAAATGAACCTGGCAGGAATCCCCGATCACATTATACATCGAGCCTCCGATATCTTGACGACACGAAAGAGCGACCAGCCGATCAAGGCTATAAGCACTGGCGACTCGGTCGATCTCGGATCAGAAGACCAACTGGCAATGTTCTTTGCGTCGATCACCGACTGGGCAAATGCTAGCGACAATGATGTGGCGAAGTTTCTCGCAATGGCTCGCATGTGCGATCAATAAACAAATGCATTCGCTAATTACTTTAGGTTTAATAAAAGCCATGGCTGAGTGGATGGATGCGCACTCGCGAAAAAAATGGCTAGAAAGGACACTTACAGCCTTTGAGGTGATGTTCTGTCATTCCTCTTGGGCACCAAGCAGCGACAATGGCGAACCTTGTTTCGAAATGCCGTCGCTCCATGTATCACTACTGGCATGCGGCGTCGACGTCAACATTAAGGAGCTCGTCGAGAAGATCATCGTTCTCGTTTTCATCGAACGACGGGTCGGAGAAATCGTCTGGAGCTGGAACGTCGTCAAGCAAAGCCAGCCCGCTGCTCGCAGTATCGTTCCAGAGCGGATCTGCGCTCGTGTCTTCCGCGTATTCGGCAGTCGCCTGCGACCACCACGCTGACGGTACAGCTCCAGACTCGAGCATCTTGTGCTCCTCTCCGTTATCCCAGACACCGAAAGCTCCCGATGTCTCGTAGTCGTCGATCAACGAAGGGGTCTTGTTGTGGATGATGTCGTTGATCATTTCTTCGCGAAGACTCGCCAAGTAGCTGGCGCTGGGTTTGAGCGATGGCAGACCGCCATAGGCATGCTCGATTTCCTGTATATGCATATCACGACTTAGCCGTCATTGTCCATTGAAGCATCTGGTAATGCAGAGTGCTCACACAACTCACCTCGACCTCGTCGACCTGTGCTGGTTGTGTTGTAGGAGCTTGAGCCTCTGCTGGCTTTGTCGCAGGTGCTGGTGCCTCTGTCGGCTTGATTTGCGAGAGCGCCGCACGCTTTGACACAGGGGTCTTTACACGAATCTCGCTCTTTTGAACACCGCTCTTGACACTCTTCTTCTTGCGAGCCGCATTCTCTTCCGGACCATCTCCAGCGCGGCGATTGCGATGCTGGTTCGAGATATCACCAAGGACGCGTCTGTAATCGGCACACGACCGGTACACACATGCAGACGTTAATACATTAGCACGCATCATGTGCTCATCCAGCGAGAGCATATACACGAAGCCACTCTTCTCTCTGCTGCAGTACCTCTTCTCGGAAGTGCTGTCTTTGAGTCCTTTCTTGCCGCTCGACTCGGCGTCCGAGTGGATCTGGAAGCGGCGTTTGGGCGTCCTCGTCTTGTCGCCGCCGAAGCGGAGCTTGTTCTGGTGAGCGCCGCCGACCGTCGCCTCCACATTCTCCTTCAGCAGGTGCGCGTCTTGGTGAATCGCCTCCATGCTGATTGCTGTCGCTGCTGCAACCGGTACCTGCACGCCGCGTGCGTCTTCGTCTGCTTCCTCGCGAGCACTGCTTGCTCCTTGTCACTCTAGCAATTGTTGTGCGCTTTTGAAATTCCAAACAGCAAACATCGAGTTTTGGCCAATCAGAGGGCGTATGATAAAAATAGAGTCAGAAGAGTGACGTGTCCTTATCAACTAGTGACACAACCCTCATGTCACTCATTTCAGGTTTGTGCAGTGACTCGAAATGAAAATGCCTCCACAATCCCTCTTTGCTCTGCCTCAGCAGCCCATTTGCATCGATCGACCTCTTCTCATTGCCATGCCAGCACTCTGAAAACATCCGCAGAGCAACTCAAGTCGTAGAAATGTGCGGCTTCAATCCCGATTGTAATGCTTGGCAAAGACTTGAGCTTCTACTCGTGAAGGTGGAGCTGTGGGGAAATTTGGCACTTGGTCACAAGCAAACGATATAGAATCACGAGGCGAAGTGCTGCAGCTCATGCAACTGATCCACTTTCTTCTTCTCACATACCATCGACACAGCTGGTACATAGGAAGGCAAAGCAATTGCTGCGCGCACGCACGAAAAACAGCACACACACTGCAACAAGAGCGAATGAGTGCTTTCTATTTACTTGTTGCGGCGCATCGACTTCATCATGCGGATCACGTGGAAGTTGAGCGTCGAGCGGTGCTCCGCAGCCTGGCGCTTCGACTAACTCGATCGAGTGAATAAACAAGCAGCAGAGCAGCATGTCGTGACGCCATCGCCAGCACAAGATTCGCACAAACAGCAAACAATAAACAGCGTCAGCAATAATGCGCAAGAATAGCGTCCACGTTCCATATACACCCACTGCGCGCGAGCAGCTCAATCACTCCTCTTCGCATGTCTCCATCCGCACGCACCTTGGCGGTCATGACTTGCTCGAGGTGGCGCGCCTCGCGCTTGCAGAGGTTCTCGTCAAAGTCGTTGCGCTCGAGCGCGGTCATGA
>JAASFO010000627.1:0-16358 GCA_023333815.1 Globisporangium recalcitrans
AGTGGCGGTAGACAACATCGTCAGCCACCTCGCCTGGGGATCATGGATGCATGTTCGAAGAGAGCACAACAAAATGGCCCACTTCCTCGCCAATGTAGCGATGGACTCACGCAGGTGACGAACCCTTACACCTTCCACACGCGACAGCGAAGCCACGAGATTCCAGCAGGTGCAGAAGCTCATGGACAACGACATGAAGTGCGTAGCCTCGCAGATGCGAACAGGATCACTGTACAGAGTGATAACGAGATTGCTGGTATCTTGATCTATTGGGGAAGATAAATAGATGATACTTTTCTTCCTTTATTCAATACAGTACCCTTTTCTTTCTTGTCATTTGAAAATCTCTAAAACTTCAAAATGGGAAATCAGGCATTCTCAGAGAGTGTTTGTTTTGTTAACATCACACAATGTTGCGCGAATGTGAACCACTTTTGAACACCTGCCATTTTCACATTTCACACTTCTCGATCAAGATGCCGAATGTGGTCGCGCTGGATGCAGGCGGCGCGACGCTCAAGGCGTCCGTCGTGCTGTCTGCGCAGTTATCATCGAAAGCCGCCGCTGCTAGTGCGCCGTTCGTGCTCGCCAACCACATCGCGTCATCAGCGTCATCGTCCTCTTCGGCAACTGCCAGCGTGCTGATCGGCGAGGAGCTGCTGGAGAAGGAGCGCAACGGCAGCGCCAAGCTGCGCTACGTGCGGCCGGTTGAGCGGTGTGTGTCCTGCTGGCTGCACCGATCGCTGCTGCTTGTGGGTTGGCTATGTTTGCATGGCGCTCACGTGTGCTGCGTCGTTTGTTGCTTTTGTTGTAAATGACTGGATACAGAGGGTACTGCGTGAATTGGAACGTCGAGACGGAGATCTGGTCGCACCTCTTCTCGAACAAGGTGAGCAAACGATCCGTTTTTCTCTTACGAGCCACCGATAAGAGGTTTGTGGCTGATCTGCGTGGCTGCTTTTATGCTGTCTTTGCAGTCGCTTGGGGTGGATCCGAAAGAGCACTCGCTGGTGACGACAGCCCCTCTGTTTGCGCCGACCGTGCTGAGCGAGACGATGGACCAGGTCGTGTTTGAAGAGTTCGGCTTCGAGTCCTACGCGCGCGTGAATGCGCCAGAGATGTGCGTGCTCTCGTATTCCGAGTACTGTCGCCAGAGCCGTCAGACTATCAGTCGCGCCACTGAGACTGGGATTGCTGTGGTCGCTCCAGAATCAAAGCCCGTGAAAAAGCGACGGAGAACGAAAGCAGCGGCCAAGCTCCCCCCTGTTGGTGCCGCAGAAGTATCTGACGAAGGGTTCGCGTTCGATTCGTCGTCCTGTCAGTTGGTGGTGGACTCTGGCTTCTCGTTCACGCACATTGTGCCAATCATCGACGGAAGAGCGTACCTGCGAGGTGTCAAGCGCATCAACGTCGGCGGGAAGCTGCTCACCAACTACCTGAAAGAGATCGTGTCGTTCCGTCAGTGGAACGTCATGGACGACACGCGAGTCATCAACGAGCTCAAGGAGGCGCTCTGCTACTGCTCGCTGGACTTTGACGCCGAGATGAACAAGTACCACCACGGCACCCGGAAGGACCGCAAGCACTGGGTCTTGCCGGATTTCGTCAATTCGTACGAAGGCAAATTGCGCAGCGAAGAAGAAAGTGGTCAGAACTCGCAAAACGACAGTGACGAGCAAGCGCTGGAGCTGGGTGTCGAGCTTATCACGGTCCCCGAGGTTCTCTTCAGTCCGTCCGACATTGGACTCGGCCAGGCAGGAGTGGCGGAGGCGATCCGCCAGGCGGTCGCAGCGTGTCCCGAAGAGCTCCACGGTGCGCTGTACACCAACATCTTACTGGTCGGCGGGAACACCAAGCTTGCGCATTTCCAGGAACGATTGGAGCGAGAGTTGCGACCGCTTGTCCCGATGGAGTACGAGCTGGGGCTTCACGTTCCTACAGAGTAAGTGCTGCATGAGGCTGTAGGTATCTGTGCTTTTCTGCGGGGTGCTTGCGCTGACTTCTTGTGAACCCTGTGTATGTGTGCTTCGCAGTCCAATCGCAGCAGCTTGGGATGGATGCACCATCTTTGCGTCCAGCTCGGAGTTTGGGAATCGGGTTGTCACCAAGCAGGAGTACGAAGAGCACGGGAGCAACATCTGTCGGGAACGATTCTGAGCTTTAAAACTGGACAAGCGAGACTACTCGAGGTTTGTGGCTCAACCAGACACTTTTGACTAGTTCTCCAATTGTGTCTGGTGAAGCGACCAGCATATTCTGACGACCACCACATAAGTCGTACGCTTATTACGGCACCGCTGGTCGCCTCGACACATCTGGGGTCACTGAAGGTGCATTCTCGCGTCGCATCACTTTTGTCGGTCTCTGCAGCGAACACGTTGAGCATTTGAACACATGGCTGACTCGTCGTTTGCCGTTCGGCGGCTTCACGCACCCGGCATGGAACGGGTCCTTGCACTTCTGGCATTTCACCATGAAGCCAAACGGCTCTTCGCCACAGCTCCGACACATCGTTGCGGCTGGCTTTGTCTTTGCCTGAGTTGTTGTGGTTCGCAGCTTGATTGGAGTTCCCGCGGTAGAAACCTCATCGTCCTCGATATCTTCAATGTCCTCGGCGCTTTCGTCGATACTGGGTGTCGAATCTCGCTGCAGTGTCCGACTTGCCGCAGCTGCAGGTGCTCTTGTTTGGCTGCTGGTGTTTTGGTGAATGCTCCTAGGCTCCATGCGATCCTCGCAGGACACCTGCGAAGTCTTGTTCTGGCGAGACAGTGGTTCAGAGTTGTGGGTTTGCACATCAGCCTCCAGTCTCTTCAAAATCATTGACACATTATTCGCTTCAGCTCTGTTCTCGATGTCGTGAATCTTCTGCTGAAGTCGCTCAACATCTTGGGCGAGTTGCTTTTCTTTCTCCCTTGCAGCTTCGATAATGTCCTCTAGCACTTTTCCATGGTGTTGCCGCTCAGTCGTGATTTGGTCGCAAAGCTTCATCAGCGAATCTTGCAAACACTCGATCGTCTGGCTCCCGTCTTCTGCAGACTGCTCGAGTTTTGTGACGAGTTTCTTGAGTGCGCCATTCTCCTGAACCGATTCTGCGATCTGGCGCTGAACATCGTCGAGCTCGTCACCGAAATGCTTGCAGCGTTGCGCCAGCGCTTGGTTCTCCACTTTGAGATCTTCGCTTTCTTGTTCAAGTCGAGAGGCGTCGTCGCGCATTGACGCGACTGGTTGTTTTGTGTCGAGTAGTGGCGGAGAACGACTTTCCGCAATGAAAGCTCGGCATCCAGCATACAGCTGGGGACAGAGAATGTCAGCGTTGGCATTGCAAACACTATTAACGCAAGGCTCAGAGAGAGATCCTCTACAAACCTCCTTGACATCCGCGAGCTGGGTCTGAACTATAAGAAAGAACGGAACATGCCGTTCGATCATCTCCTGGATGCAAAGTATGAGCGAAGGCAAACGATAGAGCACTCACGGCTGCTAATTTCGGATCTCATGTCCTTCCCTTGTTGCTGCAGCGATGTCGTCGCTTCCCGCACGTGGTTCTTATTCGAGATATATCGATGCATGTGAGATGTGATTCGTTTTCAATAGCGGGTCAACAGCAAAGTAAATGGTTGCACAGCACCATGTTGCTGTAGACTTCGCGCTCTTTTCGCGAAAAATCCGCAGCAACTTGCTCGAGCTCGTTCACTAAAACGGCGCCGCTCTGGCGTCCTTCGTGCCGTTTTGAGATGTGCTCTGCCAGCTGCTGGTTCAATCGATCGATGGTTTTGTCTTTTTCCTCCAACTGCGTTTTCAGCCATCGAGTCTCTGCTTCTAGCTCGCCCTGTCAAGCCAGCAATAATATCAAACCAACGGCAACCAACAATCGCTCAAAATCAACCCCACACCGCCTACCTTCTGCATCTGCGCTTGCTGCATTTGCTGGCTCGCCCATGCCAGATCGTGCTGACACTGCTGCAGTTGCCGCCGCCTCTGCTCTCGCTCCAGTCGCGCCTCCTGCTTCCACCGCTCGTGCGTTTCCTTCACCTGCGCCGCTTCTTTCAAGCTCGCGTCAGCCTGCTGCTCATGCGTCTCCAGCGCTGAGTAGAGCGCGTGCACCATCTCGCGCAGTTCGTTCTGTGCGAGACTGTACTTGAGAGCCACGAGCGCGGCTTCGTCGTCACCTGGAGGTTGGTTCCTCCAGTGCTGTGGTTGCTCTCATTCTCATGATGATGGATGGCGCTCGATCTTGCTCGTACAGTCGCGTCCTCAGCTGCACCGCGCGGCAGACGAGCAGGAGAGGCGCTGACGCTGCTAGCGGCGCTGCTTACACGCGCAGCGAATGCCGCATCCGCCATATTGGTGCTCTTGAAAGTGGCAAGTTGAAGTGCAACAATGCACTTTTATGTTTGTTCCAGTTGACTGGATGTCGCGAGAAGGTTGCGCCAAGGTGACTTGAGAATCTGGTGCGCCCTTCGCGCGACATTCTATCCACCATCATGTCGCAGTCTCTCAAACAGCAGAAGACTGCGACTGACATGCAAGCAAAGAAGCATTTGAAGACGAAGGAAGGCAAGCGAGCTCTCCAGTGGCGCGCGCAGAGCGAGACGACGAGTGCGAGACAGAGAGCGTGATGGCGACAGCGACGCGCGCAGGACGTGCAGGCGCAGCAGCAGGACCAGGTGCAGCAGCGGAGACACGGAAGACCGACGAGGAGAGCGACGAACAGTGGGAACAGACCTTGTGCGTGAGCTGATCGCGCTGTTGCTCTTTTGCTCTATAGCTGGTCGTATTTGACGGGTTGGACGACGCGTATTCAAGTGGCTGGTTTGTATGCGTTTGTGTGAATGTGTGGATGCAGCACGCTGCTGTGGATCGATCTGCTGGAGAACCACGGCCAGGCGCTCGAAGTCGTGAACGAGTTGGCAGCGCGGGCGAGCAAGAGCGCTGCGAGTGCGACCAGCCGTGGGAGCGGCTACAGCAATGGCTACATCAATGTTAGTGGACACAGGGAGAACCTGAGCGGAGAGACGGGCGTTGAAAAGGTCAAGTCGATCAAAGAAGAAGATGTGGCGACACTGCAGGAGTCCATGCAGAACATGAGCAACTTGCTCTCGAGTGTGGAAGAGATCATCCGAGAGCGACTGCTGGGAGATGCGAGGAAAAGAAGCGCGTCTGCAAATGCAGAGTCGAACCTGCACAACACGCCTTCTTCTGCTGTTGCGAATGGAGACAAGGAAGTTAAGAAGTCAGGTGTGGAGCCTTCATCAGCGTCAGGCTCGAAACAGCAGACGCAGAACTCTCTGGACGCTTATTTGGACGGCGCAGCGATCGATGACGAGGACCCTGTTTTCATCAACTCTGTACGCGGTTGGAGTGCGACAGACGCCCCTATCCAGACGAAGGCGTTCGTGCCAGATGTGATCTTGCTGGACGGACTGGAGCTGCACGATGCGATGATGCAGAACAACCTCCGCATCGCTGGTATTCACTCTGCGAGCCGCGCGTATTCTGGGTCTGGTCGAGTCCAAGCGCACACACCGACGACTGCGCAATCCGCTCATCATCTATCGTCGAGCCGGAACACGCACACACCAAAGACGAAATCAGCTGACTTGCTCGAAAAGAAGGCGAAGAAGCGCCGACTTTCATCCGCGCCGCACCTCAGCGACGAACAGCACCAACACCACCGCCAGCAGTACCCAGAGCCGCCGAGTAAACAGTCACATCAGCACATCAAGAAGAAAATCGCGCACTTGACTGCTGACAAGATTCTCCAGTACCGCGACGGCGCGCACTTGTGCACGTACCTGATCAAGTGGGTCGAGCTCGACGAACCGAGCTGGGTGCTGCGAAAGCAGTGCGCTCCGCAGGCGCAGCAGGTGATCGACGATTTCAACAAGAAGCGCCTCGCAAAGGCGCGGCGGAAGAATCACCAACGCGCGGAAGATGCAGCTGAACGGCGAGAACTTTCGGGTGAAGGCGATGCTGACAGTTCTGCGTCACCGGAGGGCGACATTTACATTGTGGACAAGATTGTCGACCACCGATTCCGGTATGGCAAGAAACAGTATTTGGTCAAGTGGGACGGCTACGAGTCGAGCGACAACACGTGGGAGGCGGCTTCCAAGCTCCAGGACGACGTCGCCGATGTCGTGGACGCGTACGAGAGGAAAGTCGCGCTCGCAGAGAATCAGTCGAGCCAGCGAGGGGCAACTGAGTCATCGTCAAGTGGACACAAGATCAGCAGCAGCAGTAATGGTAGCAATGGGAAAGGCAAGCATCAGCACCATCACTCTGGTGCGGACAGCGGAAAGAAGAGAAAGCAAAAGCATCGCGTCGTGATGGTGAAGAGCGCGCAGAGGTTTGCAGATGAGAGCGATGAGGATAATGGCGACGTGGGGCTTCGAAGTGACGACGACGAGAACTCGACAATCGATTTGGAGAACGAAGTCGTGATCGTCGATGGGGTCGACTCGGACGACTCCATCTGATGTATGAAACGTCAGCAAACAGATGCACCAGGAGCGTTCGCATAAGTTAACAGCACGAGAGGGCTATGATCCGTTGGCACTGAGCTGTCAAGTACATGCGAGCTTGTATCCGTAGCAGCATCCAATGCGACAAACCATGGCATGTCAATGTTCAAAGTTCTCTTCGATAGATGATCTGACGCAGAGAAACAATCGCCCCATACGTAGTGTTGCAGCAGCAACCAAGTAGAGTGTGCGAACAAACTCCAGTTTGAGCTGCAACCGTCGTTGTCGAAGGGAGCTCACGTTGCACTGATGAACGCGTTTGTGATGGTGCAATCTGCTGACACCCCAAGAAACTGAACACACCTGCGTCCGTTTCCCTCATCGGAAATGGCAATTTTTCCTGTGCACTCCTTCCCACGAATGGAGGGGCAGCCATCGGAGCCATCTGGACCAAAGGGATGATGGAGTCCAGTTGCGATAGAGTGGATTGGCTTCGCTCTTGTATTGCCATGGTAGTACTCGCTGGAGTCGGAAGTTCGGCTGGTGCATCTTGACAGCGAGAGGTCAGTACTCGGTGGGTCGAGTCCAGCTGCAGCTGCACGCACGCTGCACACAGATACAGCCCGAGCTACTCACAAGGACAAGCGCTTGTCTACTCTGTTCTGAATCCAACTCATCGGTTGATCGATACATCCCGAGGATGCCTGCGGTGTTGACATGCCGCTCGATTCGCCTGTTTGGCGCTCAGCTAGCCGTTTTTCCCATCCTTTTCTGGACGGAAGGTGCAGACAGAAGGCTAGGATGTGGATTTTCCGAAGAGGGTGTGAAGTAGAGGAGGACCCGTCCATTTCAGTGGTTTCGGAGTATGGTCCAACTTTCGTGCACGGTAGCTAAGTGCCCTCGATGAGCTCAGTTTCCGTTCTGTTGCTAGGATCAGAAAGTGCGCAACGATGTCATGTGGACAGCCAGCTGGAGAGGGAAACAGAACCATGTGGTCAACGAGAGTAATGACAATTGCTTGGCTCAGCTGCAGTTGACCCTCTCTATTCATCGCCGACAATCAACAAACTCGCCAAAACAGTGACATCTCGCACAAGATCTCAAGCACCAGAGCTGCAAGTGCGTTCGTCACGGACCACTCAATTGAGCCAGCCCCACCCAAGGCTTCACTCAGTTTGCATAAGAAAAAAAAGCCAGGATTTACAACCCGCAACGATGTAAAATAGCGAAAAGCTGCCATGCATTTCTCTGGTTGACTCTTGCAATGCTCAGAGGTGAAGCGAATGCAGCCAGGGACCACGAACGCAGTCCAAAGGATGCACGAATTGGATGGATGGGCTGCGTGCGCAAAATGGCAAGCGCTTGGTTGTTCTTTCTGGGCAGAGCGCCAGCTGGATCTCTCAGTCATGAAGCCAGTTGCCACTTGCCTTTCGAGGTGACCGATTCTGAACCCTTTTTTTGAAATGGGAGGTTATTTATTCCTCCTTTATCAGCCATTGCCATTCTCAGACGCAGTTCGCTTGATTGGCGAAGTTATTTATGAACTTGAGGATGCGAGACAGAACAAGGTAGGAGATGCAGACTATTGTGCACAACCGACAACATCGTCGTTCAGGGGGTTGACATCATCTGCGAGAATCCACCACTTTTCGAATCTGCGACTCAGAGAATGATTCATTGCACCCACTTTTGCGAGTTGGGTACACTGCACATCCTCCACACACCTTTGCCTGCAGTTGAGACCAGCACTCGAAACGACTCGAAACGAACTCCAATGCTCGCGTTTCAGCGCGCATTGCCCAGTCCTCGTCAAGTGGATTTTCTCTCACTTTGCGCGCGCCTGTTTGCCGTCAACGGACTCCGTTCTGCATCTCTTGCCGTGCGATATGCGATGTTCGCTGCTTCGTTTGGCTTCAGATTACTGCATCTTGGTGTCTGTGGCAGCCAGTTGCAGGTGCGTGGCGAGTTGAGTCAGGTCGGCACTGCGGATTCGCTTTGCAGCGCTCGGTGTGACTTTACACGCTGTGGCTGTACGCGCAGCCTACTGTGGGCAGAGCGGATATGTGGATGTGCGAAAGGCGCGACGGCGAATGGCGCAGGGCAGGGGAGATCCGGGACGGTCTCTTCAATGAGCAGCATCCTGTTGGTCGCCAAAGAGATTCTGAGCGAATAAGCTTTCGCATCTCGCAAATGGAGCGAGTTGCAGCAGACAGGGGGCGGCGCGCAGAGGTGCTCATGAAGCAAGTGGCTCTCTACGCATTTAGAAAGCTCTTCATTTTGTGTGCGAGCTGAAGAGGAAGAAGAAAAGTCTCCAGAACGCTCGCAGTGCCACTTTGTGCGCGCGATTTCTTCCAGGTTATCTGACTCTCGGCGCGCACAAACTTTGGAGAGTGGTTTAGTTATCGAAGGATGCTTCAAAGCCAGCAAAGCCGCATGAACAAATTTTCAACAAATCAAATGCCACCAGATATTACAAATAGGAGGCAGCTCATGCAAGTCGGCTCGGTTCTAGTCGGTTCACTTTTCTGCCACGACGATGTTACTCGCTGAGGGTTACCCACTATCGACAGCAAGCAAAGTCGGAGTAACCCATCGATAAACTCCCTCCCAGATGTAATTTACGATCCGACAGTCTCCACTTCCGATACAAACAGCTCATAAATGACCGATTTGGTGGAAAAGGGGGGTCGTAAGTTATTTGGAGCTCAAAAGAGTGAGCGTCAATTCTGCATTCTCGTCCAAGCGCAGAGAAGAAGCGAGCGAGCGAGCGGCACACGCCTCCAGGCAGCTCAGCTCTTCATCCGCCCGCGTCTGCGCGCCGCCCCATCCTCCCACCTGCACTCGCGCGCACCTGCGTCTGCGTCTCTCTCATTTCCCAACTTCCCCTGTCCCCCTCCCTCCCTTCCTCCCTCCCTTCCTCACAAACGAAAGCGATGGCGGACGTGAACGAGTACGAAGGTCGCAACTCGCTGCTCTCGCCCAACCTCAACACTTCGTCGACGATGCGCCAGCAGCACAGCGACGCCCAGTACCAGACCTACGACAACATCAGCAGCAATGGATTGTCCAGCGCCAACAGCAAGTCCGCGGAGGACAACTTTGGCGACCTGCTCGCGCAGCTGCTGCGCACGCTGCCGACCGATGCGTCGACGCTCTTTCTCAAGTCGCTGAGCGGACTCTCGCCTAGCGACAGTGGCGAGCTGTGCGCCTACGTGTCCAAGCTCAAGGACGAGAAGCAGTTCCGCGTGATCCGCGCCATGGCCGAGTCCACGGTTGACGGCAAGAAGAAGTTTCTCTCGAAACTGCGCGACAAGTTTGAGATCCAGCAAGCCAAGGAGCAGCAGATCCAGGTCCAGGAAGAGCAAGAGCTCGAGGAGCACATGAAGCGCAAGCAGGCGCGCTCTGGTAAGTCAGCAAGTCGGGTCAAGTAACGCGATGCCTTTTTCTTTGGTGCTGACGTTGGTGTGCGAATGGGTGTGTTTGATAGCGGCGGCGCGCGTCAAGATGCTCAATGGCGGCGCAAAACAGTACCACTCGTCGAACGCCGTGCTCGGAGCGTAAGTGCTGCTTTTACATTTTCTGGCGTCCCAGTTGTACTTTCTGCAGTGGCGACTCACTGACCATTTGCGTATGTGCACTACCTGCTCGTTCATAGTAAGGAGAACGTTGCGAGTGGCGGCAACATGGGCTTGACTGCTGCGGCATTGGCGACGCGCGATGTGGCACCTGTGTCGCGGTCGTTCTCGTCTTCGTCTGTGAACATCACGAAGGAGGACATCCGCAGCGTCGGCAAGTTGCTCGGCGATGCCCACATTGGCGAGTCCGAGCAGAACTTGCGCGAGCTTGAAATCAGCAAGTTTACCGCGCACCAGCAGAACGCGGTCGACGCCGGTATGGATCAGTACAGCAAGCGTGAACGGCCTGAAAGCAGTCGCGAACTGGCTAAGGGCGAGGAAAAGGCGCTGCAGCGCACGCGCTCACAGCAGCAGGATCCGTCGAACGACTCACCGTCGCGCGGGTCGTTGTCGGATTCCCAGGACGGCGATGATGGCGGAGACGGATCGAATGACCCGGAAGACCCGGATGCGCCAACTACAAAGCGATGGACGAAGTCGCAGGACTCTGCTCTCCGAGAGAGCGTGCGCATTCACGGCGAGAAGAACTGGAAGGCGATCGCCGAGCTGGTTCCAGGTCGCAACCACGCGCAGTGCTTGCAGAGATGGCGCAAGGTGCTCAAGCCTGGTCTCGTGAAGGGCCACTGGTCGTTTGAAGAAGACCAGGTGCTCGAGTTCCTTGTGACCCAGGGCTGCAACAACTGGGGGCAAATCGCCGAGCGTATCCCCGGCCGTACGCCTAAGCAGTGCCGTGAGCGCTGGAAAAACCACTTGGACCCTGCGATCAACAAGGGTCCATACACGGAAGAAGAAGACACGATCATTCTGTCGGCTCAAGAGCGGCTCGGCAACAAGTGGTCCCAGATTGCGCAGTTGCTGAAGGGACGAACAGAAGACTCGGTCAAGATCCGTTGGAAATCGCTCAAGCAGAACCCATCGAAGGCTGCGGCGTCTCACGCGCAGCAGAAGAAGAACCAGCAGCAGCAGCAGCAGCAGCACGGCCAGCACCACGGGCAAGGAGTGGGCGGCATGGGAGACATGCCTGGGTCGAACGGGTACCCTCCAAACGATGCTCTCATGCGCCAAAGACATTTGCAACTTTTGCACCAGCAGCAGCAATTGCAGCAGAATGAAGCTGCGCAGCAGCTGGAGCACCAGCAGCAGATCCAACAGCAGCAATTTCAGCTGCGACTGCAGGAAAAGATCATGCACCAGCAGCAGCAGCTGCACCGCCAGTCGTTGCAGCTACCAGAGGACATGCTTGGTGGAGTCAAGGGCGAGGCGTACCAACAGCAGCACTCGAGTGCGCCTCGCATGCTCCCACAGATGGCGATGCCAACGGTGTCTGCGGATCAGTTGTATGCGTATCAGCAGCAATCGTTTGTAGCGCAGCACGCTGGAGGGCAGTACGGGAGCGATACGCACGACTACGCGGCATCGTCGCCTGCGGGGTACACCAACAACTTTCGGTACTCGCACGCGATGAACGGCGCGCAGTACTCGTCGTCCTCGGACCAGCACCACTTGAACTCTCCGGTGGGTCCGTCGGACGACGAGGTTCGTGAACCGAACGACTCGTGGGACATCAACCAAGATCTCACAGACAGCCTCGGCTTGAACTCTCGACTGGGTGAGAACCCGCCGCCGTCCACTTTCTGGGAGAACTACCCGAAGCAGCACATGGGCAACGAGCCGATTCCGATCGCGCTTCAAGTAAGTGACTCTACGGAGGGATTTTATGCACTCTAGGAACCATGGGATGGGTGAATAGACGTGCTAATTCTGTGTTTGTGTGTTTGCGTTTGCACAGTCGATGCTTCAAGACCCGAACCGAACTCCGACGTCCGGATCGCATCATCACCACTCCGTGGGCGGTCACGACGACGATTTCAATGACGCGATGTTCGAGAGATTGGCCACCGAATTGGGCAGTCAGGATTTCGGTCCAATCTAAGGGAAGAGAGTCGGTAAATATATATATGCGATGAGTGTTTGCGTTCGTGTTTGAACCGATTGGGTGGTTGGTTAAGTGAGAATCGCTCTTCATCTGCTAGCTGCTACTGACTGCTGCTGTGGTTGCTCAGAGGCGCTAGAGACGAAGAAGAAGCCTGGTCAACAGCTGTTGAGGCGCCGAACTTGGTGGCTGCCTGGAGTTTCTTGAGTCACACTTTGTTGGAGGATCTCTGGTCGCACTGCAGCAGATACAGCCGGTTCACGTGCTGGATCGCGATGCAGTTCTGCTCGCGATGGAACACGCCGTTGTTGGTCACTTTGCTCGCCTCCACCAGCTTGATCTCGATCGTGTGCGCCATGTCGACGACGTCCGATGCCAGCGTCACGCCGAAGTGTCGGTAGATGCGCAGCACGCTGTCTGCGAGCACGCACCAGCGCAAACTGGTCTGAAAGCTGTCGAGCGTGTTCTTCATCCCCATGTAGCCGCAGTACGAGTGCACGTCGCTGAACGGCTTGATGTGCACGCTGAGAGCGAGTGAGAAGCTGTTGCTGTTGGCGAAGAGTCCGCTCGAGTGCTGGTGCTGCTGCTTGCCGGTGTTGAGCCCAAGACTCGGAACCTTTTGCGCGCTGCCTCCAACTTCGACCAGGCGCAGAGGCTGATGCTGAGTGGTCTTCGGGAAGATCTCCACTTCTTCGGACAACGACAGCTCGATGGTGATGCCGCTGCGCCAGATCACGTCCGAGTCCCGCAACCGAAGCACCGCTTGTCCGAGAAAGAAATTGTTGGGACCGTTTTGCTCAAGAGGGTGAAGCAGAGCGTGACATTGCCGTCGACGCCAGGCACGAAGAGCTTGTCGCTCCAGCAAACCTCGGGATCCTGGATCGAAATCCCTTTCCGGAGGCTCGTCTCAAAGCAGAAGAGCTGATTCTCGTCGTCCTTGCCGTCGACGATGCTCACGTACACGTACGGATTGCACGTGGATCCATTCGACAGCCGCAGATCTTCCGTGCTCGCGGATGTTGTGAGAGCTAGACCAGCTCCGTCGCCATTGAGACCGCGCATTTTGATGGTACCCACTGCTTGAGGCACATGCGCTGAAGCCGATCGAACCGCAAACGAGCAAGCCTGCCGCAGAACGCTGACTGGATTTTGATGATCGCTTTCTTCTTCGCTTGGAACACCATCGCGTCTTTCGTCATGCGCACGTACGCAGTCACGACTTTGCCGAAAATGTGGCGCTGCATGGCGATGTGCTGCATGCGCGCGCTTGGAACGCTCGTCGTACTCCTCTTGCAGCGATCGCTGGCAGTGGAAGCAGAGCCACGAGAAGCGGGTCGGCACGACGCAAGCCCCTTTCGTCTTCTTCTGGATCGAGTCGCACGCGCTCAGGTAGCAGCGCGCGTGGGCGATGACGTCGCACGTCGCACACTCGAGGTCTCCGCCAGCAAAGTTGCAGTAATCGCACCGCGCCGACTGTTTCCAGCGCGTGGTGCCGTAGAGAAACCTCGTTGGGACGATTCGCGCTTGAGTGTTGGAAGACGAACCCGTAGTTTCACCTCCAGCGGCTCCGATTCCGTCGCGCGAAGTCTTGGTGTCGCTATCGAGAGACTGCTGATCTGCTCGGCGCTTCACTATCAGTCTTGTGGCTTGGCGCTTCAGCGTCTTTTGCTTCTGCAGGATTGGGTGCTGACTCTGCTGCTGTTGTTGAGCTTCACTCAAATGTGTTTCTTTCGATTTCGACGGAGTTGAGTTTGTGAGTCGAGCCGAATGCGATCCCTCTCCAGCTCCTTCAAGATCAATCAATGTCCGAATTAAAGCCCGCGCACGCTTTCATTCGAAAGCTGGACAACTAGTACCTGAAGCGAAATCGTGGAGCTCAGTCGTCTCAGCAGCGCCGAGTGGCGGTGTGGCTTGGGCTGGGCTTTTGCTGGGCTCCCACTGGTGCTTCCGTGTTCGCTGTTGGCAGCCCACCATCGTCGCCATCTCCAGAAGAAGAGGAAGAGCCTGAGCGATGAGAGAATGCACTGGACGGAAGCAAAATCAGCGAGAGAGTGCTCCCACCTCCAAGACGAGGGAGCGATGCAGACGAGTTCATCCTGGTATCCAAGCTCTCACACGAGCTCAGCGACACTGAGACACGGAAAGGTGTACATAAGAGAGAGAGAGAGGAAGAAAAATCATCACGGACCAGAGTCCCGAAAGCCCACAGCATACGCTCATGCCTGCCGCTCAAACTATCCAATCCGTTCTCAATGCTTCATTTCAGGTTGTTGTTCTGTCTGGAGGTGGGTAGGTTCAGCATCGAGCCAAGTTTATCGAGAGCGTATCGGAAATAGACGCGCAGGGTTCACATTTATTCTGCATGCGAGCATCATCTCTCTCTCCCTCTCTCGTCACCAACCAATCCTTCATGCATATACTACATTATGTATTGTCCATCCAGCATATAGAAACCTTCACCGACTGGCTGACTCACTCACTTGGCAGCTCGCACAATGCGCTGGCGGTAAAAGTTGTCAAAGAGCCGCTCGCTCTTGCCCAGCTCCGCCACGTTGCGCAGGTACTCCTTGTGCAGGCGGTACGTCTTGATCAGATACACCTTCGCGGCGTGGCAGATCTTCTCGAGCTCGTCGCTCGCCAGCTGTCGCGCGACCACGAGCTCTTGCTCGATGATGCGGTACGCGCGGCGGAAGCGGCCGCCCTGCATGGCGCCGTATGCCAAGTTGACGCGGCACTTGCTCTCCAGGATCGGGTCTTGAAGCCCCACGGAGACGGCGATCTGGATCTTCGCCATGAGCTTCGCCTGGTCCAGGTGCTTGCAGAGGAAGTGGCCGCCCCCGAGCGTCGAGATGAACGCGTTCGCGGTCACGAGCGACACGACCGCGTTCACGAACCGCACTGCGCGACGCGCCGATTTCCAACAAAGCGGGAGCACCGGGTCGGGACGGAACGTCAGCAGCACCAGCAGTCCCTTGCTCGCATTGGTATTTGGTGACGACGCTGCTGCAATTGCGTACGCGCAGAATGGGTCTTGATGATAGAGCCACGTCGCTTGGTCTCTGACTTGCAGTGACCCAGTATTGGCGCTGTGCTGCTTGCCGCCAGCGATGAGACGATTCGCGACCGCCTGGACAAGCATGGCGTGATCGCGCGGGTGCTTGCGCGCGCCTTCTTCTGAGAGCAAATACAGCACCAGCTCATACAAGTGCTGGTTCTGAATCGAAATACTCCCGCGAGCCCCTATCCAACCCAACCGCAAGAGCCACACACGAGGTTCAGTTAGAAACGCGCTCGCCATCCCGCTGTTTGTGTGTCAACTTCCAGCCCATAGCAGCCAGTCCATGCACTCGCCAATGCAGCCATAAGCGCATGTACACGGCACACATGACGCGCATACGCTTATGTAAAGCGCACAAGAGCGCCACACATATACACATAGTGACAACGAGCCAGCTGCTTACAAGATTGTGGAGCTGGGAACGCATTCGTCTCTTTCAGGGCGGTGGCCACAGAGCGGCGCGCGTTCTGCAGCGTGCGCGTCTCCTGCTGCGGCGCCTCGAAGGCCACCACATGCTGTCGCACAGCGATCGCCACTGGCGCGATCGTCGCTGTCGTCATCACTGCGCTCTCGCTCTCACTTGTGCTTCCTTTATCTGCTGCGTCGTCACTAGGAGCTTCTGGAAATAATCGATCCAGCCATCTTCTTGTTATTTTGCCACGCATTCGCACTTTGTCGAAAGTTGACACAAACGACGTAAGTCAATTTGCAAAAGTTGACAAATTATCAGTAAGTCAACACACAACACTGATCTGCTTTAACGAGGACGGCTGCGTGCTGCTGGCGCGCTACTTCCAGTCCGCTCTCCCTCTCGACGCCCGCAAGCGGTTTGAAGCCCAGTTGGCGCACGTGTGCTCCACACAGATGCCCGCGCACTTCTGGGAGAAGCTCAAGAAAGAGCAGCAGCAGAGCGACCAGTTCCTGATCTGCGAGAGCCAATTCGTGGTGCTGCGGCAGGTGGGTGAGCTCCGACTCTTCCTCTCGGGCTGCGGCGAGTACAACGAGCTCATTCGTGAGTATCACATATCTGCTACTTTAGAAGGTAGCATTCGGTACCACGCTGGTCTCCTTGGTGCTCAAGTATGTGCTTTGTGTCGCAGTTGCCGAGATCCTGAACGTCTGGAACACGGTGCTGGTGCTGCAGCTCGAGAAGAAGCTCACGGAGGCGAGTTTGCTGGCGAATTACGCCAAAGTGGTCGTCACGCTGGACGAAATGGCGCAGCAGGGTCACGTGGAGAACATGGACGAAGCCAGCATCGAGCAGATGG
>JAASFO010000628.1:0-16353 GCA_023333815.1 Globisporangium recalcitrans
AACAAAGAGAGCCACTTGGTGTCTCCATACAAACGCACAGTTCAATTGCCAGCACAACTCACCGCACACCCAAGCGGCTCCATATTCATTGCTCAACTTGTGCTGCTTGTGCTGCTGCACGCACGCACTCAAACACAAAACAAGCGGGTTCCCTTGCTTGTTGCATTGTGGCTTGCTTGCATTGCGCGCAAGGCATTGCATTGCGTCGTTGTGTATATTTGGACCGACGTGCGCGCAGTGACCATTGGATTCCAGAAGCCATTCAACGAATATGCGCGCGACTATCACGACGCTCGCCTGCGCGCTGCTGCTCGCGACAGGCTCAGTAGCTCAAGCCCCAGACGCCAAGCAGCAGCCACTGGTGGACGCGCGCGGGCTCGAGTTTGGCTCGCTCGCGGCGTTCTGCAAGTACCACTGCAAGCCCACGCACGCCAAGCGCGCGTATCGCCACCTGCGCGAGGACTCGGAGTGCACGGCTGCGCGCTGCGGCGATCTGGTCACGACCACGACAACAGCAGCAGAGCGAAGCAGACGGCGTGCGGTTGAGCAGCAGCAAGAGGACGGCAAGGAAGCAGGTGTGGACACAGAGATCGACCAGCAGGGGCGACGACGCAGCAGGCGAAGAGCTCAAGCGGTGGATAGCGATGCGGTTGACAGTGTAGTGAGCGGTTCCAGCCAGGAGGAAGATGAAGACGCCAGTGGTACCACCACCAGCAGCAGCAGCAGCAGTGCAGCGGCTGCTACTACCGAATCGACGACGCAGACGCCGTCGTACAACTTTGCGTCCTCGGATCTGAACGAGAACGGCTCGGAGATCGACGACGGCTCGAGCCGCGTGGGCAACGCGGTCGCGCACGCCGCGGCCGAGACCGAGGAGAAGGAGGTGCAGACAGTGGACTTTGTGGCGTGCCAGGGCGTGACGGACACGGCGTCGGCGAGCGGCGCGCGCGTCGCACTCTCGGTCGGCGACGCGAGCAAGAACGCGTTCGCGGGCTTCTACGAGGCGTTCTTCAAAGCGTACGACGCGATGGTCTCGAGCGCCGACGCGAAATACGACGCGTGCCAGCTGCAGTTCTTCCAGGAGGGCTTCCTGTCCAACTACACGCTGAGCGACAAGTTCAACGACCCGGCCAAGCTCAAGCCCATGCTCGTGAAGCTCAACAGCAGCAACATCGCCGAGTCCGAGTCGAACGAGCTCGCGTGCGTCGACGCGATCAAGGAGGTGTGGAGCCCCGCAGAGGAGACGTTCACGCCGTTTCTCACGCGCAGCGACCAGGTGGACGCCAACAGCACGATCATGCTCGTGCACGTGAACGCGTCGGTGGCCGAGCGCGTCCTGGACCTCGAGTGCGTGCACAGCGTGACGTCGCTGCCGTCGATCCTCAAGCTCACGCCGTTCGCCAAGAGCACGTACTCGTACGCGCTCAACCCGTCGAAGATCGAGGGTCCAGCGCTGGAGGTGCGTCTCGTGAAGGGCTCGGACTACGGCGCGGCGCTCACGCGGCTCTCGACAGCGATCAGCGCGGTCACGGGCATCCAGAACGCGCTGACGCCGCGGGGCGACGAGCCGACCGGCTCGCGCGTGCTCACGCTCGCGGCGCTCGAGGAGTTTGAGACGTGGACCCACATCGTCGCGATCATCGTGGACGACGAAGCGGTCGAGTGGGTCGACCTGAAGCAGACGATCACAACCGGCGCGCTGAAGCCCAACTCGAGCTTTGAGCAGAAGCTCATGAGTATGGGAAAGAAAGCCCGGGGACTCCGATCAGCAAGCACTCGCCATCGCCGTCTGGACAACTACATCCAGGACCTCGTAGGCGTCAAGGACATGCAGAACCACAACATCACCGGCGCTGGGATCGTCGTGGGCGTGACCGACACGGGACTCTACATCGACCACGACCAGTTCGACCAGACGTCGCGAGCCATGTACAACAAAGTTGACAAGAACGCGCGCAAAGTGGTTTTGTACCGCTCGTTTGCGAACAAAGGCGACGAGTCGGAGCAGATCGTGTGCGGCCACGGCACCCACGTCTCGGGCATCTTGGCCGGCAACTCGTACAGCAAGAAAGCGGCGAACCTGGGGATCGCCTACGACGCGCAGATCGCGTTCATGGACATTGGCAAGCAGGCGGCGACGTGCGAGGGTCAGAAAGGCTGCGAGGTGTCGCTCGAGACCCCCGGCGAGGTCGACGAGCTCATGAACCAGCAGGTGAAGGCCGGCGCCAAGATCTTCTCGTTCTCGTGGGGCACCGGCGGCAACGACTACAACACGCAGTCGCGGGACCTGGACAACTACATTTACAACAACCCCGAGACGCTGATCATCGTCGCGGCAGGCAACAGCGGCGACAAGGGCTCGCACACGATCAGCTCGCCGTCTGGAGCCAAGAACGTGCTCTCTATCGGCGCTTCGCTCAACGACGCGGCGTCTTTCACCTCGACGCCGTGTCCCGCGGTGCTCAACAAGCAGACTGTCGCGTCCTTTTCGTCGATTGGACCAACGTTGGACGGCCGCATGAAGCCCGACATTGTCGCCCCCGGTATGGCAGTGGACTCGTCGCAGTCGGAAGCGCCGGGCTCGACCATCAAGTCGACGGCGATTTGCTCGTTGCAGGGCACGTCGCAGGCGACGCCTGTTGTCGCCGGGATGGCCGTGCTGCTCTACGAGTGGCTGCGCGATGGCTGGTGGAAGAACGGCGTGAAGGACCCGCAGTACGCCATGCAGACGATCCCGGCGTCGCTGCTCAAGGCGCTGATCATCCACAGTGGCGAGAAGCTCACGCGCCGCCTGGTTGCACCAAAGAACGGCATCACGTCCTGTGTCGCGATGGAGTCCCAGGCGCTGCCGCTCACGTCGTACCCGGACTTCAACCAGGGCTACGGCAAGCCGACGATGCTCAACCTCGCGAGCTTTGCCGACAACGGCACTGGCGCGGGCGTGTACTTCTACCCCAACTCGTCGGCGAACTCGGAGCCAAAGGTTGTCGAAGGCGGCGAAGCGATCTTCTCGTTCGTGCTCAAGCAGCGCGCGAACCTGCGCGTGACGCTCGTGTGGACGGACCCAGCGGGGTCGATGGGCGGCAAGATCGCGCTCCAGAACGACTTGGATCTGAGCGTGCGCCTGCCGGGCACCGACCAGGTCTTCTACCCGCTCTCGGGCAACGGCACGAGGGACTCGAAGAACAACGTCGAGATGGTGGAAGTAACCTACGACGAGATCGCTGCGGCCGCGAAGCTCGCGGGCGTGAAGGTGACGAGCGAGTCCGGCGTGACGGTCGAAGCTGTCGTGGCGGGCTACAGTGTCAAGGCTGGCGCCAAGATCGGCCAGACATTCGCGCTCGTGGCGTCGTCGTCGCCGTCCGTTGTCGAGACGACGGCGTTGTCCAGCGGTGAGGAAGAGTTCTGGCAGCCGTGGATGACCATCGGCGCGGTGATCGTCGGCACTCTGGCCGTGCTCTTCCTCATCGCGGTCGCCTGGCGCATCCGAGTGGGTCGCGCAGCCATGAGCGCCAAGCCAAACGTCAGCCGGAGCCGCGCTGTGAACCGCACGAACGCGCACCCAAACTACCGCGACGCGGGACGAGCAGCAGGAGGTCAGGGAGCAGCAGGGCGATCAGGTCCTGGGCTGAACGGGCGACCGGTCATCGCCGGAAGAACAGTTTAGAGAGTGGCAGAGCTGCCAGCAAGTGATTACTGGAGAAGGATCAGGAGAGTATGAAGAGAGAGATGTGTGAAGAGTATGCAGAGAGAGAGAGAGAGAGAGCTGTGGCCGTTTAGACTCGACGTGTTCTATGTGTGTGATGAGACTATTGTACCAAAAATGAATGAAAATACCCAAGTGAAGCCAAACCAACCAAACCAGCACTGCACCAGCTCATTCAGGACACAGCACGCAGTCTCGAAAGAGTCGTGCGTGACGCGCGATCGTTTCCTGTTGACGACGGACTGACTGACTTTTTCGCATCAAAGTTGTTGCCTCGAAGACGTGAATGAAGATCGCTCGCTTAGTGGTCAGCTCACAACTCAAAACGAGGTGCGTCGAGCAAGCTGCACACGCGACAGACACATTCGAGGAAGATGCGAACTACAGGAGCATCCAAATGTGAAATGATACCCAGGTTTGTGTTTGCAAATGGCAGGTGCGGACTGAAACGAGTTGTGAAGGTGGGTCGCAGCTCAAAAACCACTGACTCTGCATTCAACAATCACGACAAAGCATGCACTTTGTGAGCACTAGATTATTTACGATACTAGACTAGGAACTCCTTTCAAATTGCTAGCAAGAGCTCATCTTGGACTCGATTGCCATTTTGACTTGCCACAGTTGTGAGAGAGTGTGAGAGTGAGAGTGTGAGTGGCTTGAGCGGCAGCACTCGCGTCGTCATCGATCATGCTCTCTGCGCGCTTGCTGCGCGCGCACCGCCAGCACTGCGTGCACCTGCTCTCTGGCGCCAGCAATAGCAGCAGCATGAGACCGCGCTTCTTGTCCACCGAGACGCAGCAGCAACACTCGCTGTCGCAGATCGCGCTGACTCCCGCCGAGTCCAACCTCTTCGACTTCTTGGTCTACATCCAGCACGTGCACGCGCCGACGACCCAGCTGCGCGTGGCCGGCGGCTGGGTGCGCGACAAGCTGCGCGGCGCCGAGAGCGACGACATCGACATCGTGCTGGACAACATCAACGGCAAGACGTTCGCGAACCACATCCTCAAGTTCCAGAAAGCGCGCAAGCTGCCGCAGTCCTCTGTCGGCGTGGTCAAGGCTAACTCGGACAAAGTAAGATCTCGCATGCATGCCTAGCGGCTCTTGCCATCTGCACGTGTATATCGACGGTCTAACCACGCGCTACTCTATTGTTACTACCGTAGTCCAAGCACCTGGAGGTGGCCACGGTGTCGATTGACGGCCAGATGATCGATCTCGTGCACCTGCGCGCCGAGGAGTACACTGCGGACAGCCGCGTCCCCGAGACGACGTTCGCCAAGCCCATTGAAGACGCGTCGCGCCGCGACATCACGATCAACGCGCTGTTCTACAACCTGCACACGCAGCAAGTCGAGGATTTCACGGGTCAGGGGCTCACCGACCTCGCTGCGGGCGTCATTCGCACGCCTCTCGAGCCGGTCCAGACCTTTCTGGACGACCCGCTGCGCGTGCTGCGCGCGATCCGCTTTGGCTGCGATTTCGGATACAAGCTGGACGAGAAGCTGGCCGCGGCTGTGCTCCACCACGCGGAGATCAAAGACGCCATGACGCGCAAAGTGAGTCGCGAGCGCATCGGCATCGAAGTGCGCAAGATGCTCTCGGGCAAAGACCCCGCGCGAGCGTTCGCGCTGTTGGCAGAGTACGGACTGCTGGACCTGGTGTTCAACAACCTGGACCAAGATGAGAACAGCACAACTACGCCATCGCCGTCATCACCATCCCCACTGCCGCCACGTCTCTGGAGCAAGGAGATCGAGACGCAGGCTTTCCAGCACCTGCAGTTTCTGCAGCACAGCCGCCTTGCTCTGGCCGGTCATCAGATCTCGTTTGTCGAATCCAGTGGCGCGATCCTGACCCCGCTGTTCCTGAACTCAGCGCCACCGTCATCGCCGTTGTCCATTGCGACCATCAGCGGTCCACCCTCGCTCGAGTCTTTTCCGGAGACCACAGACGAACAAACGATGATCGAAAGCGCATTCAGCTACCTGAAAGAGCGCGAGTCCGTCACGCGCAAGCTGCCTATCGAAGAGATCGTCGAGATGCTGAAGGCGAACGTCAAGTGGCCCAAACCCGCAGCCAAGCGCGTCGCGTTCATCATCGAAGCAGTCGCGGCGTTCCCTAAAAACGCCAGCTTCTCCAGTGAAAGTCCAGTGGGCGATCGCCTCAAGCTCTTCATGTGGATGACGCGCTACAACTCGGTGATCGCGCCGGCGCTGTCCATCCTGTTGACAAAGCACACCAGCGGTGGTAGTGAAGAAGATGAGAATCGTGAAGCGACGCTCAGGACCTTTTCAGAGCTTGCCGCAGTGTTCGCGAAGCGCGAAGCCGACCAGGGCAAGAAGCGCCGCATCGACGGCAACGTGATCAAACAGCACTTGGGCGACAACGCGGGACCGAAGATCGCGCGCGCGCTCGAAGTGCTCAACGTGTGGGAGCTGGTGCACCCGCAGGCGTCCGTCGAGGACGAGATCGCGTTCTTGCAGCGCCTCGCGCCGCAATTAGAAGAATAAAGCAGTGAGTGACGCCTCGCTTCATCATGAATAATAGAGAGACAAGGACATTTCCAGATTGTGTGTGTGTGGTAAATACAAATGTGTTGGCTCTATTTACTGGCTTCTTAGATGGTGCTCGTCGCACTGGCGGTGGCGTTCGTAGTCATTCGTCACTCCGCAGTCTTGGACTTCTTCTGCTTCTTCGCCTTTGGCACCGCGAGGTAGTCGTTGACCGATGACGACGCGGTCGACACGGCCGCCTTCTCTGTCTGCGATACACATTCAGACAGCACAGCACTGTTAATACAGCCCGGCATCTACCACATGGGTCTCTCTCATACACACAAAATCATACTGCCACGCACCTTTTGGCTGAGGAACTTGCTCTTGAGCGCCTCGATCGATGTGCTGCGCGCCTTCTCGGCGTCGGCTTGCGCCTGCTTCCGCTTCTTCGAGTTCTCCTTCTCGCTCGGCGCGACGAACTCGGCCTGCTTGTCCACCTTGCGCTGCTGGACCTCCTGTGCTTTCTCCTCCTGCTTCTTCTGCTGCTTCAGCGCCTTGCGCTCGTGCTCCTTCATAAAGTACTCGCCGCTCTCAATCTCCTTGTCGATCTTGCTCGCCGTCGGCGCAGGTGGGAACGGCGTGTACTCTCTCTTCGAGCCGACGTTCTTCGGCTTCTTCGTCTGCACGTTCTTCTTCTTGAACGTCGGCAAGAAGCGCTCCCAGTTCTCGCTCGACAGCTTCGGGTCCTTCGCCAGCTCGCGCTTGATCATCAGGCGCTTCACGTTGTAGATCGGGTGAATGTTCGCAAAGCAGTCCTCGACGATACTGCGCACGTTGCGCAGACCCTGGTAGCTGCCCATCGCCGAGACCGTGTTGCCCTGCACCAGCACGTAGCAGTTCGTGAGCAGCTCAATGGCTTTCAGCGTGGCGCCATCCGGACCGACGAGGCGCTGGCGGCGCTTCACGAAGCGCTCTTTGTTGCGCACGAGCCCGCCGATCTTGATGATGTCGCACTGGATGTCGTCGCTCATGATCTTCACGGCCTGGCTCACGGGAATACTACGCGCGAGCAGCTTGATCAGATCGCGCGCTTTCAGAATGATGTACGGGTCCGTGGTCTTGCGCGTCGTGCGCACGGTCATGCTGCCTTCCACGAGGTTGAGCTCGCACGTGATCTTGTGCGCGTCGAGCTCTTTCGTCACGATCGGCCACACCTCGCGCAGGTACTTCTCGCGGTACTTTGGGAAGAGCGTCGCGAACGAGCTCTCTTCGAGCAGCCCGGGCATCTTGCGCTTCTTCTCCGGGTTCTTCTCATCCTCCACCTCGTCAGCCCAGGCGTCGATCTTCCAGTGGTCGATGTCGGCCGAGTCCCATGGCTTGTCCTTGCGGTGGTTCTTGCTCTTCTTCTGCTGCTCCTCCGCGAACAGCGGGTTTGTCTGTTTCGGACCGTCGAACTGCTCCATGCTCGCTGCGTCCGTCAGTGCTTCGCTCTTTGCTACTTTTCTGCATCTCTCCACACTATCCAAAACAAACAGCACCTGTTGTTTTTCTCGCAAGACGCTCACTCAACCAGCCAATTTTAGAGACCTGCTGACGCGCACGCATCACCGCTCGTAAAAACTGTTTGACAGGTTTCATGGTGACTGTGTCTTTTTTACGCAAAGAAACGTATTTACGAGTGAGTGCAGAAAGTGATTTTTGTCATTAATTCGATCTATGTCCAATGAATGGACTCGAAGTGATCAGTGAAGGACATCATTGGTAGAAAACTCACGCTCACAAAAATCCTTTTTGAAGGTGTCTGCATTTCTCAGACAGATGATGTGCTATCATCCTCATTCGCACATTGAGCTGCAGCTTCAGGAGAAGCATGTCAACGAGGAAGCAGGGCAGAGCAGATCGCCATCAACAGAGCATCGTTGACATCATGAACAACCAGCACGTAGCAGCAACAGGATCACAGGAAGACCCTCTGCGACCGCTGAAGCCGCTCGTCATGATGCCGACGCCCGCGTCCACGTCGTCCACAGCGTCCACCGCGATCCTCTACAGCATGAGCGGCTCCGACAGCGACAGCGACGAGCAGGAGGCGTTCTTGTCAAAACAGCATCAGCAGAGGAAGAGCAGAGACAAGGAGAGAAAGAAGAGCAGCAGTAAGAGCAATAGGAGTGCGCGTGGGGAGTTCGACTCGCTGTCGGGATCGTCAGCGTCAGCGTCCACGTCGTCCTCTTCGTCCACGTCGCCGGTGGTGGCGTCATCGTACCAGAACGAGCAGAAGAAGCGCCAGAAGCACCGCTCGCACCGACACCCGAAGCAGTATCGACAAGTGCGCGTCGAAGATCTGGAGTCTGGGGATCGCCGTGGGAATAGAGAAGGGTCGAGAATGAGCCATGAGTGGCAGGTGCTGCGCGAGTACAGCAACAGCTGCGCTGGGGAGCACGGCGTTCTCCAGGTCGTGCATCTCAAACTCGCAAATTTCGGTCTCAAGTGGCGAAGCGACGATCCAACGGACACGACGCCGGTGTGTATGATGGGTCCTCACTGGTGGCTCATGACGAGCACGTTCACGGTGTTCACTGGTGTCGCGCTCGTGATCACAGTGCTGACGTTGCCGAAAGCGGGCTTTGGCGAGTCGATCACGGGCATTCTGCTCTCGACCGCGTGCTTGTCCATGTACGCGATGGTCGGGTGTGCAGACCCCGGGATCGTGCAGAGGTGCGTTTGTGTGTGTGTGTTGGACAGGTGAGAGTGGACATGCAAGCTAACATGTTTGTTGCTGTGTGTCTTGGTCATGTCTCCTTCAGAATCGACGTTGCTCCTGATGACACCTACTCATACTGCGACCATTGCGAGTCCTATCGACCAGAAGGGTGTGTCTTTGAGCCTTGCGGAGGTGTTGCTGTCTTACTCCTCTTACATATGTAAACCCTGTGCGTTTGTTTGGTGCCAGCGCTCTGCATTGCATGGACTGCCGCGTGTGCGTTGAAGGGTACGACCACCACTGTCCCTGGACAGGCAAGTGCGTCGGCAAGGGCAACGTGCGCTACTTCTACGCGTGGCTCTTCTTCCTCGTGCTCGCGTTCGTGTACGAGGTGATCGAGTTCACGACGTACATGCTGCCTCCCGAGGACCAGCCGTCGCCGTCGTACTACGACGATCTGACTTTCGCGCCTGCGAATTCGAATCCGTAAGAGGGAAGCAGCTGGAGAGAATGTGCAGAAGTGGATGGACCGATGAAGCGCGTGTGTGTGTGACAGAGTGGCGCGAGAGAGAAATGCTTTTGAAGGTGGAAATCGTTCGCGATGGAATCATGTGCGTTTGTCAACATGCTAGTCTGGCTGCACAGCCATCCAATCAATCCGTGTCTTCGTCTCGCTCCATGGTTGTGCTCACATGACGGATACAGCTGTGATGCTGGCGCCTTTCTCGCAAGCAGGGCGATCAACGGCAGCAGCTTCAGAATCAATCGTTCGTGGCGTTGCCAGGAGCAACATGAAAAAAGCCACGAGGCTGACGTCTCTCAGTCCGGGGTTTCTGACGCTGCCGTAAAGCGATTCCACTGTGAGCAGGCAATAGGTGCTGGCGGTGCTGACTCCACAGATTTCTGTCTTCGCCACTGCAACTGCCTATCGCCACCCACCTGCCTGTCTGTTAGTCTGTCTGCACACGCAAGCTTTGGTTTGGCTTCCGCTATCGCGTGTGTCGTCCTCTCATTGTGTGCAGCTGCGGCAGCGACAGGAGAGACCGGAACGAGAGTGCGATTGCGCTCGTGTTGACTCGCGCAACGCATGAGAAAGGGATGGAATGAGTCAATCATGCTCTTGAAAGTGTGAATGCGCATTACTGCTGTTTGCAGTTGTTTGAGCATAGAGAATGCACTTGGAGTGGCTTACACCACGCTGATACGAGCAGATAACAGACAGTCGAGCAGACAGCAGACATCCACATGAAACACGACGATACGAACAATCTTGGCAGTTCAATACGTTAACCAAGTCAGCTGACAAGATCCGAAAACGTTGAAGGATCTTCTTGCTCGATGTTTTGAAGTTTCTTCGAACAAGAAGAATCGCCGAAGAAGTTCAAAAACGTCGAAAAAAACTTCCAAGAAAGAAAGAACAAACAAAAACGTCTGCAGACGTTTTTTTGTTTTTTGTTTTTTTTTCTGTCAAGAGCAACAACCGAAAGAAAAGAACGAAACGAATGCTGGCGAGGAGAGTCGATGCTGGAGGCGAGGAGAAGCACTCAACGAAGCAACCTGGCGCGCAGGCGGACAGGCAGACGAAGGTGCCGCTGGGACGCGCAAGACTCTCATTTGTTCGTCAAAGCAAGAGCGACCTCACCCGGTCTGTGGTCTCACGACAGACACTCGGTACGTGCGAGCACGGTTTATGGCGTCCTTGACATGTGTCGATTCTTTCTCTCTCTCTCTCTGCATAAACTAACACTGTGTGCTGCAAAACGGATGTGGTGTCTGCAGGGTATCTACTTACTTATCGCCACTCGCCCGCTCAGGTGTGATCGATCCATCCATCATCCTCACGAAGATCGATCGGTTGCTCGACAGATCGATTTCCCTTGTCCTGTGCTCGCGGTTAGTCTTCCTCTGCTGCGGATTGACGAGAAAGAAAGCCGCGGCATCAAGCAACCTCCGCCAGTGCGTGCGCGCCTCGCAGCTGCCGTGTCTCGAGCATACCAGCATCCGACGTTCCTGAGTTCAGGCGTACCTTCTTCGTGTGAAGTCTTCTCGACAAGTTCAACGCCTGGCGTCCGACCCAGCAAGAGTGTGTCAAGGTTTTTGACCGCGAGCAGATCTGGACAATGGGTGATGTCGAAGAAAGCGTCCAGGGGATCTCCCCGCTGACCACCGCGGATTGTCCCGCAACAAGCTCCATGCTTCCTGTGATGGTGTCGGTGGCGTCGCTCGTCGGGTGCATCTACGTTATCGTCACGTATTTATATGTCCGCGCACTGAGGCAGCACCCTGCGGGGATCATGTTCGGTATGAGTGTCTACGGCGCGATCTATCAGTTTCTCTATCTCCTCGACAGATCGTCCGCGTCAATCCAGTGCACGCAGATGGGCATCTTCGTGGACTTCTTCCTCACTGGACAGGAGACGTACATGCTCATCTTCGCGATCGATTTGCTAATGGCGCTCAAGAACCCGTTCTCAGCATCCAAGGGACACATGACCAAGTACCACATCGGCGGCGGGCTCTGGAGTCTCATTTGTGCGACGATCTCGCACTTTGATACCCACTACGCGCTCTTTGGGTTCTGCTGGATGAGCTCCAGCGACGATCATCTCAACTTGCTCCGGGACGTGGTCGCAAAGGGCAACTCGAACCACGAGGCAGTCGACGCTGCGTCCAACGGAACGCTGGCATCCGGGATCTTCTTCGCGCTCTACATTGTCGTGGTCTACTGCACCTCGCTGGCTGCGATCCTGCGAGCGTGGAACACGCTATCCAAGGGCTTGCCAGACACATTCACGACTCGCCGACGCATCCATCGCCACCTGAAGTACTACGTTGGCTGCTACTTCGGATACTGGACTCTCGTTCTCGGGTGTTACGCGCTGTTCAGCCTCACGCCGCGCGACAACGACGACGGAAATGGTGGAGTGAGGTGCCGAATCTGGCACTTGCTCAAGTGCTTGCTTCTCGCAAAAGGAATGGTGAACTCGCTCATCTGGACGCGAACCTCCAACATCCTCACCATCATTGAACAGCTGCGCGAATTCGGCTACGTCGACTTGCCGCCGCATGAAGACAGCATCAATTGGGCTCTTCGCCTCGAGATCCTGACAAAGACCACCGCTGGGATCTGTGCCGCGGTGGACGAAGCGGAGAAGAACGCGAGACATTCGACTCTGTCGTCGTGCGTTGATGACAGCAGTGCCAACGACGTCAACTTTGAAGCGGATTTCGACAGCGAGCAGCAAAAGGAGATCTACAACCATGTGGAGAAGATCATCTTGGAGTACAGGAACGACCACCGTGTCCGAGATCCCACAAGCCAGGGCATTGTGTTCAAGGATTTCGCGCCGGAGGTGTTCCGTCGACTCCGCGGAGAAGCCAACATCTCGAGCGCGAGCTACCGCAATTCGCTCGAGCAGACGACGAAAGAGCGTGTGAGCGAGGGCAAAAGTGGCGCGTTCTTCTACTTCACAGAAGACCGCAAGTACGTGGTCAAGACGCTGAGCGAGGAAGAGCGCAGGTTCTTGCTGAGCATCCTCCCACTGTACTACGTGTTCATCAAGAGGAACCCGAACACGTTCATGACGCGCTTCTTCGGCTGCCACGGCGTGACGATGTACGGCAAGACCGTGTATTTCGTGGTGATGCAGAGCGTGTTCGACTCGAACCTGCAGATCCACGAGCGGTTCGATCTCAAGGGCTCATGGGTGGGACGACTCGAGGGTCGCAAACCCAGCGGCACGATCGCTACGTGCAAGTTCTGCAACGTCGAGTACGTTGTCGGTGGAAGCCACGACCAGTTGTGCCACGTGCGTCGAGGCGAGGGCAACCTGCGTCACCAGTACGACCAGGTCGGCAAAGACCTCAACTGGAACCGACACATGGCGCTGCCGTTCCTGACCGCGCGCGCAGTCGCGGTGCAGCTCGTCAAGGACTCGAGCTTCCTCTGCCGCGTCAACTGCATCGACTACAGTCTGCTCGTCGGGGTCCACCACCGCAGCTTCAACGTGTCGCACTACTCGTCTGCCGACAACTTTGAGACGCCGCCGTCAGTACTGCTGCCGCCGCTTCCTTCGCGCGCTAGCTGGGGAAGTCCCGATCCTGACGGTGACCGCATGAGCTCCAGCACCGGAGAGTCAGCAGGAGCGGCGCCAAGTGGGTTCGCATCGCCGACGCCGACCACCGCCAAGCCGTTCCACCAAGCGATCCAGGGCGGCATGAGCGTCGACGAAGTGCATGGTCCCGGGATCTACTTTATGGGGCTCATCGACATGCTGCAGCCGTGGAACTTTCGCAAGCGCCTCGAGCACTTTGTGCGCGTCTGCGTTTTCATGCAGGACAAGAACGGCATCTCGGTCGTGAACCCGCGCCAGTACGCCGAGCGGTTCCAGCAGCGCGTGGTGCGCGAGCTGATCTACGACGGCCACTTCGACCCCGACGAGCTCGACCTGACGCAGCTGCAGTTCCAGCCCGAGCTGCGACAGTCACAGCGAAGCGGAAACAACCAGCTGACAGAGTCGGGGATCACGAGAAGCACGATCATCGAGTCGTTTGACACGCGATACGACTCGACAGCCATATTCGAGCGCGTGTCCAGCAGCTACCTGTCTCCTCCACGAGCGGCGCCGATGCTCCCGATGCGCATGTCGTCGCGCATGGCAGCAGCAACAGCGAATGGTGCAAATGGAGGCGTGTCACCACCTCACCCTTTTGGTCCAGCTGCTGCCACTGCAAGCACCACCTGCGGCATCACGAGACGGCCCTCGTCTCAGCAGCGCCAACGAGCGGCGACGTTTACCACGGGACTGCCGGAGCACTACAGTCTTGGTCCACGTCTCTCGGATGGACTCGTTATGGAACCTCCAGGAGGGTTCTACCAGCGCAACAGCGTGGGGTGCGGACTACCCATCGCTTCATCCCTTCATCCATCATATGCGTTCCCCAGCTACCTGGACGCGGCGACATCAGCTGCTCCCACGACTCAGGTGCGACGGCCGCTGGCTCCTATGAACGCGTCGCCTCGCGTGTCATCGCGCGTTGTGCTTGGCCGGACCGACTCGGAGGGGTCTCTCGCACACCCTCACTATGAGCGCGCTACTTCGCTCGTTCTTCCTGTGCATCACCATGTCGCTGCTGGCGGTGTTTCTACTTCAGCTGCGAACAACAGCAACACCAGTGGCAGCATCAGCATCAACATCAGCAATAGCATCAACGCCACATCAGCGGCAGTAGCAGCGAGTCCTGCAATCCCGATGACGATCGAGACGAGCATCATGGACAGCCCCCACCACCACCACCTTCACCACGACGACCACCACCACAGCAGCTACCGGATCGTGCACACGCCTACGCTAGCCAGCGACAAGAACGCGAATACCATGTCTGCCTAAGAGAAAGTCAGTGAGTCGGCACGCACCATATAAGCAAAAGCGTACTCTGTTTCATTACCTTAAGTATCACCCGCCATTTCCCAGATCCATCGTCCATTCCATTCCATTCGCCAACACCATGACACTGTCGCCAAGTGTATCGCTCACAACGACAGGATGCTCGGGGCAATTGACGTCTCAATTGTCCTGACATGTCATTCAAGGGACGATTGCCGTAGGAGAGAGAACAAGAGTCAGAGCTCTCTTGATCGACTCTGTCCTTTCCTGCATGACGCATGTTTCTTTCGAGGCTTCTTCGTTCTTTTGCCACAGGAACAATCCCTTTCTCCACACATCCCACCCATACAAAGGAAGATTCGATTATGATCTGGTGTGCATTGTCTTTCTTGTTGTATTCACTCAACCACTTGCTTCATGTGTGTGTCATGTTCAGCCTTCTCTCTCTCACTCTCTCTCTCTCTCTCTTCCTTGTCTTCCTTGTCTTCCTTGTCGTGTCTTTAAAAGACCGTGATGAGCACGAAGCAGCTATAGACGAGCACGATCGGGTACGCGATGAGGTACTTCTGCTCGGTCATGTAGAGCGCCTTCTCGAAGAAGCGCGACGCCGTGTGCGTGCTCCAGAGGATGCAGAGCGTCGCGAGCCCAAAACCCGCGAGCCCGAGATCCTTGACAGAGATCACGATGTTCACCGCGGCGAGCGCGATGATCGGCAGTAAGCAGTAGCCGAGCACCGAGCAGACGCGGTAGATGTCGATCGTGCGCTCCGGCGACAGCAGGTTCATGAGCAGGTACATGAACAGACACGAGATCACGCCAAAGCCATAGATGTACCCAAAGTGCACCTTGGCGGCCTGGAATATGCCCCACACCATCAACATGGTGAACACACATGTCAGAGATCCTCCACACGAATTAATAGGAGCATCATGAGGAGGGTGAAGGCGAACGAACGTACAAGCAGCAAGCACACGCCAAAGAGGAAGCAGAACACGAGCGGACCCGCGAGATCGGCGTCGTCCAGGATGTGCTCGTTGATCTGCTTGGTCGGCAGCAGCACGGACTGCGTCTTGAGCCAGATGTGCTCAAAGTTGATGCCCAGCTCTGTTCCATTACATCATTACAACAGCGCACACGCAATAAATAGGATACAGATACAAGCGTTAGTCCCCCTCTCGCCAACATGCCTGCGCATCAGCAGCACGCACCGACACACACGCACCTTCGAGCAGCGGCGGCTCGTTCGCGTAGTCATCGTCGTCGTCCGGGTCCGTCGAGTAGGACGAGCCGACCGTGCCGCTCATCCCTCCAGAGGAGACAGGGGGAGACTGGAAGCGCTGCTGCGGCTGCGACGGGTGGCTCATCGCGCCGCCACCGCCCATCTGGTTGTGGTACTGGTACTGCTGCTGCGACGGGTAGTTGGGGTCCGCGGCGGACGTGAACCACGGGCTGCTGCTCATGGCGTTCGGGTCCATGTTCATGTTCATCTCGCTCGCTTTTTCTTGCTATTTGTTTGATCGCAAATGCGATTGCAACCGCGTGGACCCGGTAAAGTCCGCGTTCTCGACACTTGAGAACTAAAGCGAGTTCTCACATTTGAAGTCCGCGTTCATTACATCCGCTAAAACGGATACCATCGGATTCCAGTTGTGTCTAGCCATTTGCTGCTCAAAAGATGGAATCTCGTGGCGACTGTGTTTCTACATTTCACCCTATTCTGTGAGAGTTGGCATAATGTGGTGAACACAACTCGAGTTCTGTCACTGTCGAGAAATCATTATCGACAGTGTGTTCAAACTGGAACATTGAAGCAGCGAGTGACAAGTGACTGCAAGCGAGCTGTTGCTGACTCTCACTTCGACTTGTTGGTAACCTGGCAGAGCTTGCAGTAAGTGCTGAATGCAAACAATACTCTCGCTAGCATCCATCACACAACCGCAGATGTCGCTGCTTCATCCATGGCTCTCGTCTCGTGCTTCGCATGACGCAAAGGGTTTGGGGCTATGCTTTCGGGAAGCTGACCGACGAGGGGTTCCTGGCTCGCTAGAGAATGCATCAGCT
>JAASFO010000629.1:0-16337 GCA_023333815.1 Globisporangium recalcitrans
AACTCCCTGACGATGCTTGATCGCCCCCATCACACTGACGAACTCGAACGATCGTCTCCAGGTCGTCTCTCCGCATCCCCGTTGGACTGAGACCTCCTTTGTTCAGCTGCAAATCTTCGTGTCCCTCGAGAAGCGTCAAGTGGCAACTCAGTCTCCAAAGTAAGCTCCTGTATCAAGTTGCGTGATTCAGAGCAGCTACAGTGTGAGTGCGCTTTCCGACAGCGAGAACGCCTCAAAGGCGAACTTGCCGTGGTAGGCGCCGATGCCCGAGGTGCCCACACTGCCAGAGAGCACGTGCGGGTTCCTGAGCTGCATCAGCGTGGCGAGCACCATGAGAGATCGCGCGCTTTTTGCTTGAATGTGCTGTTATAAAAGCTGACACTTTCTTTTCATTTCATGTGGTGTTCTACAAAAAACGAAAATGCTGAATTGTCAAAAGTCGATGTTGCACTCAATTCATTTCTCTCTTTTGTGAATGAATTGCCTCGAAGAGTGAATTGCCCGAATGCCTTTTGCATAGATTTTGCCTTTTTTGCTGGGCAAACGATTGAGCGTCAAGCAACGAAAGCGAGTCAAAGGCAAAAAGCAAGGAGATCCATCTCTCTCTCTCTCTCTCTCTCTCTCTCTCTCGACGCAAGGCAGGAAGCAGGCGCCATGGCGGAAGACTTTGCGCGCTCGCGCCAGTACGCGTACCAGCAGAACTCCAACCTGGTGCTGCAGGCTGACAGCGAGTCGCGCCGCCGCCACGATGAGCCCACGGGCGAGGTCGAGTCGCTCGCCGGAAAGATCAGCTACCGCATGGGCGACCGCGCGCAGAAGGCGACCCCGCAGACGCGCCAGCAGAAGCGCGGCAGCAACGGCGAGGAAGACTCGGCGCAGCTCAAGAAGAAGATCAAGCAGCTCTCGCGCGGCGGAGATGCAGTCAGCGGCAGCGGCGCGCTCGACACGGAAGGAGGCAACAGCAAGAGCATGCTGTTCACGACCGGCGGCATTGCGTCCTCGCGATCCAACATCCTGAGCGAGAGCTCTGCGTTCGAGTCGTCGTCGTACAAGCCGAAGAGCGCACAGAGTCAAGACGCGTACGAGCAGATCCTGAGCGTCGTCGCGCAGAACCTCGGCGCGCAGCCAGGGGAGATCCTCGCGGGTACAGCGGAGGAAGTGCTCTCGATCTTGAAGAACGACACGTACCGCGACGACGTCAAGTTTAAAGAAGTGAAGAAGCTGCTCAAGTTCGTGGAGAGCGATGGATTTAGTAAGCTGGTCGTGTTTGGCAAGCGCATCACTGACTTTTACACGGAGGACGGCGCGGGTGGAGACAAGGCAGACGACGCTGGTGCTCGTGGTGGTGGTGGCGGCGATGAAGACGAAATGGACAAAGAAATGGGCGTCGCGGTCGTGTTCGATGAAGAAGAGGAAGAGGAGGAGTCCGATTTGGACGAAGTCCGCGATGAAGACGACTCGGACGAGGACGAAGAAGACGCAGGTGCTGCCGCAGACAGAGGAGGCATGCGACTGAAAGACAGCTACGACGAAGAAGACGCCGGCGACCAGAAGTACCGTCTCAATGTGCACGCGATTGACGCGTTCTGGCTGCAGCGTGAGCTCTCCAAGTTTTACAAGGACGCGGAGATCAGTGCGAAGCTCGCGGAAGACGTGCTGGTCATCCTGAAAGAAGCCGGCAGCGATCTGAGCGCATGCGAGAACCGTCTTGTGCTGCTCTTGGACTACGACAAGTTTGATTTCATCAAGCTGCTGTTAGAGAACCGCGCGAAAGTGCTGTACTGTACACGGCTGAAGCAGGCGCAGGATGAGAAAGAGCGCGCGCAGATTGAAGAAGAAATGGTCGCGGACGACAGTCTGAACGGCGAAGGACGAGAGATCCTGAAGGAGCTTGCGACGACTGCGTCTGCGGATTCCTGGATGCAGGATCGCATTGGCGCAATGGAGTCGACGTCTCGCGCGGAAGCCAACAAGTTGCGTAAATTGCAGCAAAAGGGAGCGGACGGCAAAGTGAGAGTCGAAGAAGATGACGACGTCGCAATGGAAGAAGCCCAGGACGTCGCTACTGCTGCTGCGAAGAAGCCGCAGCATTACATCGATGTCGAGTCGCTTGCGTTCCAGGAAGGCGGTCACCTGATGAGCAACAAGGAGTGTCGTCTTCCAGAGGGCACGTGGCGAGCGCAGAAGAAAGGGTACGAAGAGGTGCACGTCCCCGCTGTTCGCACAAAAGCGGCTGCTGAAGAAGAGAAAGCGCGTATCAAGATCTCTTCGTTGCCGAAATGGGCACATGGTGCGTTCAAGAACATGGAATCGTTGAACCGCGTGCAATCGAAGATGTTCCCTGCCGCGTTTGAGACGAGTGAGAACCTGCTTCTCTGTGCGCCAACTGGTGCCGGTAAGACGAACGTCGCTATGCTGACGATTCTCCACGAAGTCATGAAAGCTCGGGATCCAGAGACCGGCAAAATTGACCTGAACTCGTTCAAGATCGTGTATGTTGCCCCGATGAAAGCGCTTGTGCAAGAAGTGGTGCTCAACTTGTCGGCTCGTCTGACGAGTGCGTATGGTGTTGAGGTGCGAGAATTGTCCGGTGATCAGAACTTGTCGCGGGAGCAGCTCTTCAACACCCAGATCATTGTCACGACTCCAGAAAAGTGGGATATCGTCACGAGAAAGTCGGGAGACGATCGCACGTACACGCAGCTTGTTCGACTGATCATCATTGATGAGATCCACTTGCTGCACGACTCGCGTGGTCCAGTTCTCGAGGCTTTAGTCGCACGAACGATCCGGAATGTTGAGGCGACGCAACAGATGGTTCGTCTGGTCGGTCTGTCGGCCACTTTGCCGAACTACGAGGATGTCGCTGCGTTCCTGCGTGTTGATCCTGCAAAGGGTCTGTTTTACTTCGACTCGAGCTACCGCCCGGTGCCATTGCAGCAGCAGTACATCGGGATCATGGAAAAGAAAGCGATCAAGCGCTTTGCGCTGATGAACGAGATCTGTTACGAGAAGGTGGTCGAGCAAGCCGAGCTGGACAACCAAGTGCTGATTTTCGTTCACTCGCGCAAGGAAACCGTGTCGACAGCTCAAGCTCTGCGCGATTTGTTTGTGGAAAATGACACGCTCGCGAAGCTGGTTCGTCCGAACTCTGCCTCGAGTGAAGTCCTGCTCGAAGAAGCCGAGAAAATCGAGCGCAATGACGAGCTGAAGGAGATGCTGCCGTACGGGTTTGGTGTTCACCACGCCGGTATGAAGCGCAAAGACCGTACGCTGGTCGAAAATGCTTTTGCTGCGGGACACTTGAAGGTTTTGGTCAGTACGTCGACGCTGGCGTGGGGTGTCAACTTGCCAGCCCATACCGTGATTATCAAGGGTACGCAGATGTACAATGCTGAAAAGGGCGACTGGTGTGAGCTGAGTCCGTTGGATATTCTGCAGATGCTCGGTCGTGCTGGTCGTGTCCAGTACGATACCCAAGGTGAAGGTATCATCATCACCCAGCATTCCCAGCTGACGTACTACCTGTCGTTGATGAACCAGCAGTTGCCAGTCGAGTCGCAATTGCTGTCGAAGCTGGCGGATAACCTCAACGCCGAGATTGTGTCGGGAAGTGTGCAGAACGTCGCGCAAGGTGCTACGTGGCTTGGGTACACGTACTTGTTCATTCGCATGCTCCGCAACCCAAGCTTGTACGGCGTTTCCCTCGCTGACCGCAAGCTGGATCCTACGCTGCTCCAGTATCGTACGGATTTGGTGCACTCTGCGGCGACGCTGTTGGCGAAGCACAACTTGATCAAGTACGAGAGACGATCGGGTCTGTTCCAAGTGACCGCTTTGGGACGTGTTGCCAGTCACTACTACATTGCCCACGATTCGATCAGCACCTACAACGAGTACCTGAAGCCGCACATGTCGGACATTGAGATTTTGCGTCTGTTCTCGCTTTCGAACGAGTTCAAGTACGTTGTGATCCGCTCGGAAGAGAAGCTGGAGCTGGTGAAGTTGCTCGAGCGCGTTCCCGTGCCTGTGAAGGAATCATTAGCTGCGACTGCGGGAACGAATGCCGGCGCTGGCAGCGGGTCTGCAAAGGTGAATGTCCTCCTGCAAGCGTACATTTCGCGCTTGAAGCTCGATGGGTTTGCGCTGCTGGCTGACATGGCGCACATCCACCAATCAGCGGCTCGTATTTTCCGTGCTTTGTTCGAGATCTGCTTGAATCGTCGATGGGCTTCGTTGGCTGAGCGCATGCTGAGCTTCTGCAAAATGGTCGACAAGCGCATGTGGCTTTCGCATTCTCCATTGCGGCAGTTTGCACCAGCGATCCCAGAAGCGATCTTGAAGCGAGTTGAGAAGAAGGACATTTCGTGGGAAAAGTACCAGGATTTGGAGCCAGCAGATCTCGGCCAACTGATCAACAACCCTCAATTCGGGAAGCAGTTGTACAAGTTGATCCACCAGTTCCCGAAGCTGGAGCTTTCTGCCCACGTTCAGCCCATCACGCGCTCGATGCTCAAGGTTGATTTGACTGTGGCGCCAGATTTCGAGTTCAGCCGTGAGATTCACGGCAACGCTGAAGGTTTCTGGGTGTTTGTTCAAGATGTCGACGGCGAAACGATTCTTCATCACGAGTGGTTGCTGATCAAGCGCAGATTTGCAGCCCAGGAGACGTACTTGAGCTTCACGATGCCTCTGTTCGAGCCGCTCGCCCCTCTGTACTACATCAAGGTCGTGTCGGACAAGTGGATCCACTCTGAAAGCTCGCTCCCGGTGTCGTTCCACAAGCTCATCCTTCCGCAGAAGAACTCGCCTCCAACCGAGTTGCTGGATCTGCAACCTCTGTTCGTGAACAACACGCTGCTGAAGTTGATCGGTGGAAAGAAGCAGACTGCGGAGGCGCTTCTGAAGAGCCTCTCGAGCACGCGAACGCCGAATCCGTGGCGCTTCAAGCGTTTTAACCCGATCCAGACCCAAGTTCTGCCGCGAATCCTGGAATCGGACTGCAACCTGTTTGTTGGGTCTCCTCCTGGAAGCGGCAAGAGCGTGCTAGCAGAACTTGCTATCATGAAGGCGCTGACCAAGCTGGGACAACCAAACGATGAAAGTGACGAGTTTGGAGAACACTTGATTGTGTACCTGACCCCAAAAGAATCGAGCTGTCAAGAGAAATTCGACGACTGGAATGCCAAGTTTGGAGAAGACAGCTTTTGGCGTCAGAGTGTGTCTCTTTTGACAGGCGACTCGACCGCGGATCTTCGCACTCTCGCTGGCGCGAACATTTTGATTGGGACTCCAACGCAGTGGGACGTGCTCTCCAGAAGGTGGAAGCAGCGCAAGCGCATCCAGAAGATCAGTCTGTTCATCATGGACGAGCTCCACTTTGTCGGCGGAGGCGAATACGGTCCAACGACCGAAATCGTGATGTCGAGAATGCGCTTTATCGCCGCAGACATGGAGAAGAAGAAGGGAAGCGACCAGCCGCACCACCGCATGCGATTCCTGGGAATCAGTAACTCGGTCGCGAATGCGAGAGATGTTGGAGAATGGATGGGAGCGAGCGCGTCTGATGGTATCTTCAACTTCCACCCGAACGTCCGACCTCAGCCACTTGAGATTCGCGTGCAGGGCTTTGAAATCAACGATTTCTCTTCAAGAATGCTTGCGATGTCGAAGCCAATGTACAACACAATCGCGAACCAAGCAAGCAAGAAGCAGGTGCTGGTGTTTGTGCCGTCCGCGAAACAGGCTCAGCTGAGTGCCATCGATTTGATCACTTTTGCGCTTGCGGAGAACGATTCGCGAAAGTTTGCGTCTGGACTAAGCGGCGAAGTGAAGCTTCCTTCTGAAGATCTTGCGCTGTTGCAGACTGTGGAGAGTGGGGTTGGCTACTGTACGGATACCATGTCGAAGCGCAACCGCGAGTTCGTGCTTGACCAGTTCGCGAAGGGGAAGCTCCAGGTGCTGATTGTTCCTCACTCGATGGCGTGGGAGCTGCGCACATCGCAAATCCACTCGTTTATGGTTGTGATCATGGGCTCGCAGTTCTACGACGGAAAGGAGCACCGTTACGTTGACTACCAGCTCGCAGATATTCTCCAGATGACCAAGTTTGCGAACGATCCGACCGCGAATGCAGTGAAATGCGTTCTGCTGTGTCACGCGTCGAAGAAGCAGTTCTACGCCAAGTTCCTGTACGACCCGCTGCCAGTGGAGTCTCAACTTGAGCACTTTTTGAGCGACCATGTGAATGCGGAAATTGTGACGAAGACGATCGAAAGCAAGCAGGACGCTGTGGACTACTTGACGTGGACGTTCATGTACCGTCGCTTGATGAAGAACCCGAACTACTACAACTTGCAAGGAGCGACAAACGTCCATTTGTCGGATCACCTGTCCGAGTTGGTGGAAACAACGGTGAACGCTCTCGAAGAATCGCGCTGCATCCAGGTTGTCGAAGAAGATGACGAAGAGCACCTGGCGCCGCTCAACTTGGGCATGATCGCTGCGTACTACTACATCAAGTACACCACGATCGAGCTCTTCGCGTGCAGTTTGACTGCTCAATCGAAGCTGAAGGCGTTGCTGACGATCTTGGCGTCTGCGACAGAGTTCAGCGATCTGCCGAGCCGCTTTGGCGAAGAAGAAAAGCTGTCCTCGCTCGCAAAGCACTTGAAGTTCCCGATCGCGGCTGGTGGCGACTACTCGCAGGCGCACGTCAAGGCGAACGTACTCTTGCAGGTGCACTTTAGCAAGCAGCACGAGAAGCTGAGTCCAGCGCTGCGCAAAGACCTGGACTTCATTTTAAGCCACGCGGTGCGCTTGATCCATGCGATGGTGGACGTGATCAGTTCGAACGGATGGCTGAAGCCGGCGCTCGCGGCGATGGATCTCGCTCAGATGGTGGTGCAAGCCCAGTGGAACAGCGAGTCCTCGCTGCTGCAGATCCCGTTCTTCACGAAGGAGATCCTGTCCAAGCTCGGCAAGATGGAGCTGGAGGAAGACGTGGAGACGCCGCTGGATATCTTGAGCATGGAGGACGACGCGCGAAAAGAGCTGCTGCCGTTTGACAACGCCAAGATGTCGGCGGTGGCGAAGTTCTGTAACTCGTACCCGGATGTGAACGTGCAGACCAAGGTGGTGAACAATGGAGAGAACATCCCAGGCGGGTCGGCAGTGAGCGTGAAAGTGCAGCTGGAGCGCGAAGGTGCCGACGATGAGGACGAGGACGACGAAGAAGAAGACGCCGATCGCGAGCTGGGGCTGGTCAATGCGTGCCACTACCCAGTCACGAAAGCCGAGAACTGGTGGATCGTGCTCGGCGACTCCAAGAAGAACACGCTGCTGAGCATCAAGCGCGTGCCGTTCGCGAGCTCCAAGGCGAGCGTGCAGTTGGAGTTCGCCGCGCCAGAACAGATCGGCGAGTACACTTTCCAGCTGTACGTGATCTGCGACGGATACGCCGGCTGCGACCTGGAGAACGAGGTCGCGATCAACGTAGTCGAAGCGACGGCGAGCACGGACGAAGACGAGGAAGACGAGGAGGAAGATGACGAAGAGGAGGAATGAGCCGAGTAGCGTCATTCATTAGCAGAGTGGCAGTGCAGCGGAAAGCAGCAGGGGCAGAAATCTAAACACAACAACCACACACACCCAATACAAACCGCCTTCTATCTGACCAATCTTTGACAAAGAAGAAGAGCACAATAATTTATTTCGTGTGATTATATGGAGCTTCTATCTAAGTAGGTTAGAGTTACAAATATTTCAAAAGGGGGAGGGAGGACGAACGATTTCGATAGACCATCGACCATCCGTCAGCTCCTTCACAAGCGACGAAGGCTCTGGAGGTGTCGTGGTGGCGATCGATCGATCGATCGATGGACGACGGCGACAGCGATGATGGGGGATGCACATAAATAGTCGAACAGCAAGTGAGAAAAGACGGATAAACAGACAGACGACGCATCATCACCATCATCATCGTCATCATCATGCGCCATCGTGGACAAGACACGATGGCGGTGATGGCAACGCGTCTGCTTCTTCGTCAGTCTCGCTTGCGACAGCCTTTGCGTTTCGGAACGCCTTGGACTTGAGCTTCCGCGCAGCTTCCGCGGACGCGGCGTTCAGGTACCCGGCGGCTTTGGACGAGAGCGCGCTCGCCTTGAGCTTGAGCGCCTGCATCTGGTGGTGGCTATTCTGCTGCTGCTCCTGTTGTTGCTGCGAAGCCTCAATGCTGCTGAATGACGGTGCAGACTGCGTTTCGCCCTTGGAGCTGCGTGGACTGCAAGCGTAGCTGCTGCCGTTGCAAAAGCTGTCTTCGCTGGTCGTCGTCGTCGCGGAACTCGTGCGGAAGCGCAGGAATCTCATGTTGGCCGGCACTTTGAAGCTCCCTCCGACGCTGCTGAGTCGCGATCGCAGGGAATACCGACTGCCCCCACTCATGCCCGAGACGCGGTCCTTGCTGTAGCCTTCATCGTCGCTCGAAAAATCCACATCGCCCTCCATCTCGCTTGTGCTGGGCTGCGACGAATTCCGGAAGCTCGACGTTGACGACAGCGTACGCAAGCGAATCATCGCGCAGCCATTCCGCACGTAGGTCGACGCAGCTCCAGTGTACGTGTTCGCTCGGAAGCGTCGCCCCAGGCGAGATGCTGCTGCTGAAGAGGAAGCGCGCGGGGACTCTTCACAGCTGTCATCTAAAGTGGTCGCGACGCTCGTTCGCGTACCGTCAGTGCAGTCTTCGTTGTCGTCTTCGTCGGTGGCGGTGCTGTCGAGTTTTTCTTCAAAGAGCTCCTCGATGCACCCGATCTCCTTCGCCAGCATGTTCACGTTGTAGATCTCAAACTCTTCGTCGTCTTCATCGATGTCGATGTCCCTGGTGAAGTCTTCATCAGGGTCAGCAACAAACGCACCTCTTGACAGTTTGGCTTCGAGCGCCATGGCGTTTTCAGATTCCACGAGCTCGCGCAGCCGCTCTTCCATCATTGCTTCCGAATCTGGCTCAGCGACAGAGATCGCATCCTCGTCTTTCTCTTCTCTGTCGTCACTACCGTCTTGTCTGCAAAATACATGCGAGGTAGGAGGCTCGGGACTCGAGAGCTCGGCTTCTTCTGCGTCATCTTCTTCTGTTTCCGACCACGGCGAGATCAGATCCCACTGCACCGGTCGGCATTCGTCGCTCTCAACTATAGACAGAGTGAGCGGCGACACCGGCAGTGCTGGTGCTGGGCTTGAGCTACTGGTGACTGGAGTAGCAGGAGGAGACTCGGATGGCACTTCTTCAGCTGACGACGACGCCTCCGCCACCTCCTCCTCCATTGTTCCAGATATTGGGGAGCCGACGCCATCGCCTTCACTATCCGCGCTTGGACTCAGCGTCTGCGTTTCTCGCTCGTCCAGGTCGTCAAACGCGTCCTGCGCCGCGCGCGCGTCCATGATGGTCGCCAAGAAGAACTCGGCTTGCTCCATCTGCTCTGTGTCAAAGTCGCACGCGCGCATGAGCTGCACCTCGCGGTCTTCTCTTGTCGTCTTCATGGCAGCGCTTCCTTTGCCGCTCGATGTGCGCGCCATGCGAGCGCTTGTTGTTCTTGTCGTCGATACCGCGAATCCCCCGCAAGTCAGTCGGTCGATCAGGCGCTCTGTCGTTGTCGACACCCAACTCCCTCTCTGTACTATCCTCTCCGCTGTATCGTATCTGCACGCACCTAGTGATGAGCGAGAGAGCGCTGGAGGAAGGTCGGCGATATGAGTCGCACCCACTCGGACGCGCTGCTGCCTCTTGCTGCTGCCTCTTGCTGCTGCCTCTTGCTCTGATCTGCGTTTGCTCTTTCCTTCTATGGCCGGATCGCCACACCTCAACTCGACTCGTCCTGCGTTCTCGCTCGCTCGCTTGCCAGCTGAAGAGACTGGTAGATAGAGAGCTCGGATCTCTCTGGACACTGGTTACCTACAAGCACTCAGACGGCGAATCGCTCTATGAGGACGAGGCGACAGGCAGGCGATGCGCGAATGAGAGAGAGAGAGAGAGAGAGAGAGAGGGAAATATGGTCCCTGACGACGACAGATCGCAACCCTGCACAGCCAGCTGCGTCGTTGACTTTGCCAGCCTCATCTGTCGAGAGGTGCGCTTCGAGCACCTTTCTGAGATAGACTACCTTTGCAATACATGAGAGATCTCACAAATCTGCAGACAACAGCCCATTTTGGGTGTGGATAATTGAGGTCATGTTGAGGATACCTGTTTTCGGAGGAGGACAAGCAACTGAGATCGCGTTCGCGAGGTTTCGTGGAAGAGTTTCCCACAAAAGCAGGTTCTCCTCTTTTGCTGCATGCAGGAAGCTTTTCGATCTCAGTCAACGAGGACCAGTACCGCTGTTTACAGAGTGAGCGACTTCGCACAATTGCATATCCTGCAATTTAGCATGCGGGAGTCTGATCACCACGTCAGTGTCCCTGTTTAGGTTGATGCTCCCGCTCAAATCCCTCAGTCAATCAGCGAGCAACCACTTTGGCGAGGTCGTTGTTGGAAGATCGGCACGTTGAAATGTGTGCAATTGGACACTCTGAGACCTGCCACCAATTTCACATTGACTCTTCTCGTTTGACTGTTGCCACAATCCGGTGTGGTGGACACTAATCTCAGTGAGTCCTTTTGAAAGGCACACGATTCGGCACATGCAGGATGAGAGTCATGAAGGCGGGTCTGGGTTCTGAACCCTCGATCCAAAACAACCCACACGAAACCCAACTCACCCATCCAGTCTGTGCCCCATCGACAAGTGCTTTTCACAAGACGCTTCTCAAAGCTGGTGTCGACCACACCTGACTGTGGCAGCAACCAATAATCAAACCTGCACTCCCATCTCTTCTCATCATCTCATCGCCTCTCACAAAAAGCAAGACCCAAAGTCAAGCAACAAGCAGCCAAGAAGAAGAACCAAGATGCCGTACGTGTGGATCTCCAGCAACGTCCCTGCCAGCTCCGTGGCCGTCACACCCGCGATGCAGGCGGTCTCCAAGGCGCTCCAAGGCGCGCTCAGCAAGCCAGAGGCTGTCGTGATGGTCCACCTGAACCTCGACCAGCACATGCTCTTTGCCGGATCCGACGCGGTGCGTGTTGCTGTCTGGTTTTGCATGGAGCATGGAGCTCTTTGCGGCGCATGCAGAACTGCAGCGCCGGACACGCTCTGGTTGTGTATGCTGCATCGCGCTTCTTGCTACTTGACTGACCTATGGTTACTGTGACGCTTGTGTGCTTTTGTGTGTTTTGATAGCCGTGCGCGATGATCCGTCTGCGCAGCATTGGCAAGGTCGACCCAGAGCACAACCCAACGGTACGGCGCGATGCAGTGCGCGTGCTCATCAGTGACAGATATCTATGCACCACTCCCTCCCCATGAGTGACTGACTGAGGGCTGTTATGCATTGCTCCTGCGTACGTGCTATCTGCGTTCTTCTCTCTACCACGCAGACTGCTGCGGCGCTGACTGCCGCTGTGAGCGAGGCGTTGGGCGTCCCAGCGGACCGCATCTTCATGAACTTGGACGACGTCGACCGCACGAACTGGGCCAAGGGCGGCAACCTGGTGCTCGCGCCGTCGTCGCTGCCACCAGCCTCGACCTAAGAGCTTGACAGCGTGATGTTCAAGAGAACCTCACTCGCTCAACTCCACAATTTTGGAGAAATGAGAACAACGATCACACTGACGCTGTAACGCAGATGCAGTCATGATGCGCCACCTTGCCCAGTTGTAAAGCCTGACGTGGCGTTATTCACACACAACGGCTGTCCAAATGGAAAAATCTGGAAACAATTAGTGTGGAAAGATACCCTTCAACTAACAAACTCTCGACAAAGAGGGCTCTGTCGAGCAGCCACTCTGCTTCATTTCCACATTGAGGATCTGTTGAGCGTGGCTGTGCGAGTAAGTCTTGTGCACATCGCTGCCTTGGCCATGACGCTGAGACCCAGGATGCACCTTGCGCTCGTGCGAGACAGCGCTGGCACTACAAGCGCTACTCACGGCAAGAATCTCACGAGTCCCAGTGACTCCGCCGCCAAGCAGCAACAGCACAACAAACACATGATCGCGGGCGTGGGACAGCTCATGAGCCTCGTGGTGGTGGTGGCGTTTGCGGTGCTCGCGTCCGACCCGTTGGACTGGAGGAGCGACAGTGAAAAGCGCGCAGGCGATAGCAGCAAAACGCTGTCGCACAGCTCGGACAAGAGCGAAGAGGATGGAAGGGGAGAGCATGGAGAAATCGAAGCGTTTGTGAAGTGGTTTGAAGCATCCGGAGGCATTCGCCACGAGCACATTGGGGTCGCAGAGTTCCCAAACATGGACAAAGGCACGAAAAGCTCGCATTCTGAGCAAAATGCAACACGTGTGGTTGGTGCTCGCTCAACAACGGTGTGGTGTCTCTGTTTTCTGAGTTATAGGAATCATTGCGTCCGAGACCATTAGTGAGCACGACCAGTTGCTGTTTGTGCCCATGGACATCACCATGTACGATACGTCTTTGTGTTGATTGACCGGGCGATTGGAAACCCCATTCTAGCGTATCTCTCTCTGTTCGTGGCATGGGTTTGGCTGACCAACTTAGATGCCGCGAGACAATATCAACGGCGATCCCGCCCTCGCTTCACGCCAAATTCAAGCATCTGATGGACTCGCAGGACGAGCTGCTCACTGCATTTCTGCTGATTGAGATGCTCAAAGGGACCGACAGAGAGAACCCGTCGCGGTGGCGTCCATATCTGCAGATTCTACCAAAGTGCCAGAGAGAAAATGGCGCATCGCCGCTGCTCTACAAGAGCGACGCTGACGTGAGCGCGCTGCAGGACGAGCGCATGATCGCGGCCGCTCGTCGAGAACGACAACTCGCAAAGCGCGCGCTCAAAAAGTTCTGAAGACTCTTCAAGTCTGGTGGCGGTGCCTCTGCTATCGACCTGGAGCTCAATTCGCATGGAGATGATCGAGGCGCTCGACCTGAAAACCTGGACGCCTGAGCTCTGCATCGACCCGTCAAGTGAGCCGAGCGTGCTGCGCTTTGCGAAGATCGCGTTCATCACCGAGACTCCTCTGCTGGCGCTTCAAGCACTAGGACTCGGAGGCAACAAGGTTCTGAACCAGCAGGTTGAGGCGGGGCTTGAGCTTGTATCGAGCAGACTGCAGGCGCTTGAAGACGGACTGAGTGCTGATCAACCTGTGGAGATGGACTGCCAGAGCCAAGTCATCCTCAAGTACTTGAGGCAGCAGCACGAGCTCATGACTAGGCTGCAATCCGAACTGCAAGAGCTTCGAAAGCAGCAGGACTGACGATGGCAACCAACACAACCCACACGGTGAATAACTCCAAATTTCCGACGCTTGCGGGCGATTCCTTGTTATTAAACGTGAAATCAAGCCTGCAGCTCGCTACACTAAACTCCCAGTTTGAATGCGAAAACAACCCCAAACCAGATCTCTAATCCAGCGCACTGCGGCTGCGGCACTGCAAAGCTCGACAGAAGAAGATCCATCAAACAGTAGCTGCTTAACCACGGAAGGTGGTTGGACGCGAGGCTTTGAACACGGTGCGCTGGTTCTTGGTCGATGGTCGCGGGATGCGGCGAGCGAGCGGGAACGTGATGTTCGAGTCGTGGAACTGCTGCACGCTGATCTTCTTGGTGTCCTTGGCGGCCACGATCGCAGTACGCATGATCTGGATCGAGCGAGGGCGAGCACGGTGGCGACCGGCAAGCTCCGCGTACAGCTGCTCAACGGCGCTGCACAGCGTCACGTCACGGTACTCCTTGTACATGTTGTGAGTGCCCGAGCGCGAGTTGTAACGGATCCAGATGCCGTAGTTCTTCACGATGCGCTTGTTCTTCTCCACCAACTACAGTCACAAACAAACCAAGGTCACACAATTGTCAGCACGCTCGGTTCAGCAAGGCAGCGCACGCATACAGGGACCATTCCGTCCGACAGCCGCGAGAATCATCTCATCGAGCGCTTCGTTCACACTCGCGGTGGCGTGGTGAGACCACAGACCACTGAACCCAGTTGTTTGTATCGATGCGAATGGATCCATCCCGTGGGAACGGGCGATTGCGGGGAGGCAGCGCGTTCCAAAAGCTAAACAACGGATTACACCGCGATAACTCGTAGCGAAAGCGGGTTGTGAGCTGGAAAAGAGGTCCTGCCGCCGCGACCTCTAATCTCGTGGCAACACAAGCGCTCTGTCGGAACCGCTACGAGTGTGTGTGTGTGTGACAGCGACGTGATCGATGGATGACCCACGCGTCCTTCGACTGGGACTGGGAGTTTCAACTGACCTCGTTGATGTCGAGGATTTCACCCGTCGTCTTCTTCATCTTCTTCATCTGGTGAAGGAAGTACCAGAAGCGCGACTTGGCCAACACCTCGTTAGGCGCAAACAGCTTCATGCGGTAAGCAGGAGGGTTTGGCTCCTTCTCGGTAGGGGCTTTGCGGCCAACAACTTGGAATTGACGGATCTGCAATACACAAGAAGACACACAGAGAGAGAGCAGTCGCCATTAGCACACTGCGTTGCATCACATGGGCACTTAGTCGCGGGCGAGCCAGCCAGCACACACGCGCTCAGAGCACACAATTGTGGCTCATGCAGCCGCGTGGTAGACTCAACACACCGGCTGGCTCAGAGCGACAGGAAGAAGGAGGGGGCACGTACTGGCATGTTTGATCAAGCTTTGGAGTCGAAATGAAAACGATCGCAGCATGCAGCGACAGCTCTTGCTAGCTCTGCACTTGCTTTTGCTGAGCTCTTGACCACCATTCGCTCGAGCCTTTAATTGGTGGAGACGACGCGGGTCTGCGGGCCGACAAAGAGAAGCTGCTGGTGGGTTTCCAAACCCGTTTTCGAAAGTGGGAATGATTGTCTGTCTGTTTCTCAAAGTTGGTCTCCCCTCTCAAAGTCGACTGACCCGTTTAGAAGGGTGACATAATTATACGGCCGTCTGGAGCAATGAATGAATGCGGACAAAGACAGGATCGGGACTTCTACTTCATCAAAGGCAGTCGAAGGTGGTGCTTGGGTACTACAGGTCTCCAAGCAATCCAAGGCGGCTCTTCCTGCTCCCGTGCGAGGTGGTGAATGCGCCGCACTTCCAGCTAACCGGTCTGGAGCTCGTGCGCAGAGTGTGGTCCTCCGAGTTGAGCTTTGCCGATTTGATCCACTGCGGGTGACTGATCTCAAGTCTTCCCAGTGGTTATGGAAGTGGCAATCTCATAGAGTAACGCGTGATGAAGAGCAGTGGGCATTTGGAGATCTCACGGTTGTTGTTTACGAGGTATCGAGTTGTTATCCGTGATCTCTCTCTCTCTCTTTTTCTTTTCGTTGCTGCACACAGAAGAGCTTTACTTCTGGAGGATCTTGTCGAGGGTCGTGCCGCGTGCTCCCCAGTTCGTGATCGCGATGTCGTCCAAGTTCATGAACACGCGGTCCGCTGGCACGCCCAGCACGTTAGTGACGGTCGCAGTCAGCGTCTGCACGGTCTTCGGGTTGCGCTCCGTGTCGATCTTGCCGATGCTGCGGATCTGGATGAACGCGCAAGGCTACAAGAGCAGCAGCGACAACATACACACAGACGGCACAATTGTTAGCATACAGCGTATATCTACCACGCGCGCAGATCATGTTCTATAGACCAACAAGTGCACAGACGTACGGCGTCGGATCCAGCAAAGAGCATGGTCTGGTCGAGCGAGAGCTTGACCATCACAGCTGGCTCGGGGCGGTCGAGCGCGAGCGACAGGCTCTTGGAGAGCTCGCGGACGGCGCGCGCGACGTCGACGCCGGCTGTGGCGACGTTGCTGGACACGTGGACGAACGGCATCTTGCTGGCGGAGAGCTCGGGAAGGTAGGCGGGTTGAAGCTGGAGCGTTCGTTGCGTGTGATCTGGTCGATTCGGAAGTGAGCGTCTCTTTCTTGCTGAAGCTGCTGTTAGTCTGAGAGAAGATCAGATCCTGTGAGCATTTGAACCCAAAATGATGATGAAAAGTGGAATGATTACGTAGGTGGCGTCATCATCCACTGGAGCAACACGCCACTGCTGCAACATCTAGAACTGACAGAACCGTATTTCCTACAGAGATATATCCACACCTGCTTATGAGCAACCTGGCTGCTTGACTCCACTCCTGCGACGCTGCCACTGATGAAAATCACCGTTCCCTTCGTTGCGAGCCCAAGCGCGTGCTGCAGCAAGAAACCAGCGCCATCAGCGAAAGTGACATCGCGGATCTGAAAGCTGCGCTGGCTGCGGAAATCGAGAAACTCGCAGACTCGGAGCTCGCTGAGGACGAAGCG